>JXCR01147218.1:376462-399702 GCA_002079205.1 Phalaenopsis hybrid cultivar
TAATTTATGCATCAAATTAATGTGAAAATAATTTCATATGATTTTGCTCTGTTCACTGAGTAAGAGGGTATTTTTGTTTTATTTTTATGAATTATCTATACAAAGATATGGATTTAAGAACAAATTGGCTTAGTTTACTAAGCTAGAAAGTTAGGAATATCAATAAACCAGTATAGTTTCTTGTACAAATTTTATTCATTTATAGCTTTATTAAGTTTGAACCGAACTTTAAGATAACTTCTAAGTTAAAATTAGCTTTCATGACTTACCAAGCATACTATGTATTTTTTATAGTAAATTTGGCCTTAAAGCTTATGCATGTGCTCAACAAGGTCAAAAGGGCAATAGTTTATATGTAGCACCTTCACAAGCAAAATCTTTTTTCCTATTAATTTTAGTGGACCAAAACTTTCTTTGGTAAGTTATGTTGTGGGCAAGCTTTTATGGAAGGCCATTAAAGTTTATCAATGAATAAGTAGATAACAAATCAAGATAACATTAGGTCTATTTGAATTAAATGGTTAATTAGTTTGTTAAATAAATAATTTGAATCAAATCCTAAGCATAGAGAAACTAAATTATAGTTGGAAAACCAAGCCGTAATGCATATAATTTGATTTATATGATTCTATTTTGGTTCAATGAAATTTTGAAGTCATAGGCAGGATCAAAATTGAAGTCAAATCACAATATTGGAATCATGTTTGCATTAACATGATCTCAAATCTAAACTGTTGGCTTGTTGAATCTCTGTTCATTTTCTTTCTCTAACTTCGTGAGGGGTGAGCATGACTAGGGCTAGGTGCAAAAGGAAAAAATTTGAAGAGGAAATATAATATGATAATGTATTCATTATATTTCTACTTTTAGTTGAGCTAATATTCTTTCAAAACTGAATCAATAGTTGAAATTGAAATAATCTTACTTTCCAATAAAAAATCAAGCCACCATTCATTAAATTGCATTAAAAAACTAATACACATACTTAGAAAGAGAAGATATGAGATAGCATATTAGATAACATTTTTAATCTCTTTTGATGTTTGCTTTTATTCTTTGGACTAATTTATGCTTATGTGTGCATAAATTAATTTTTTATCTCATTTTGTTAGACTTACGCAGTGAAAATACAAGCTAGTTAAAATGAAAATGAAATGGATGAGTAATAAATAATAGAATACAAAACTGTAAAGTGCAATCTACAGACTTAGAGGATTAAAGCTTAAAATATTTAAGAAACTCTGCCCATCTTACTGAGCATTGTATGAAGAGTGACAAAAGAATTTAGTTAGAATTTCTTCTTCAGACATATTAGCAGAGTCATACTCATCACTGAGAGTAATTTCTTTTTGTTTACCACTAATAACTTTTTGATTGAGCTCTTCATTAATAGGATCGAGTAGAGAACATAGATCTAAAATTTCATTTTTTTTTTTATGAGTGGGTTTAATATTATTTTGAATATCAATGGTGGTTCTTGGTTTACTTGATATGACAACTGCCCAGTCAACTTTATCTCATTTCTATCCAAGATAGAAAACCTGACTCGCCTGTCGAGCTAGAGTGAAAGGGTCAAATTTAGCATACTTTCTATTCACTTTCACTTCTACGATATTATATGGTTATTTTACCCTTGTTTCACAAATATGAACATTTCCTAATCTTACTCAGGATCGAACCAGAGACACGCTTTCTCCAATGGAGTCAAGATAAGATTGTTCAACAACTTCTTTGATAATCTCCTAATAGTTTGTCTTAACACAAACACTGGAATTACAAGTCTTCTTTTTTTCAGACTAGTTACTCGTATGAAATATGTACCCATTCATATTGTAAATTAGCTAGATTTTACGATGTGCATAGGTGCCTATCAGACCCTGATCTCTTACATCATTTTTCCGATCACATTTCTATTAATACATATAAAATCTTGTGTTAAGGAAACTTCACGTGTGAGATGAGTAACTAATTTGTCAATTTTAACTCATATTCATCATAAGTCATTGAGGTGAAATTATTCACGATCTCCTTGCTGGTGACACCCTCTTCAACTGAATTTAACGATTCCATGAATAAACTATTCACACATTAAAATATTCATGAATTAGCTCATCATGTCGTTTTCACATGAAAGAGTGAACAAATATAATACAAAATATCTTACTCAATAAAGCGTTGAACTTCATCGCAAGTGACAAGAAAATAAAGTGTCACTACTCCAAGTTCCTGATCATTAAGATAACTTGATATGCATCTCCTTTATGCTTCACCAAACTACTGGAAAATAGAAAAAAATCGATGGAGACACCAAACCCATTGTTTCTTCATGGATTATGCTTGCCCGAAATAGTAGAAGCAAAATGTCGTACTCTTGCAGCAAATATGCTTCACATATCAATCCTTCTGGGCACGCCTTATTCTTTATACTTCCCTTCAGTGTATTCAAAAATCTAAAAAACAAAGGTTATTTAGCTTAATTTGACAATATTTTTTTTATAAATGAGTGATTAAATACCTAGTCCCAAAGTAATTACCTCTCAAATGGATATAACTAGTGGTACTATACTGGACCTCTTTTTAATCCTTTACGGGGTAAATGTATAGGTAGATGCTCCATTGAGTTGAAAAAACTAGGCATAAATATTCTCTCGAGCTTGCAATGTATTACATGAATGTTTGCTTCTGATTGATGTACGTCGTCAAGTTTTGAACGAACTGTACATAGTTCATTGAAGAACACAATGATTTCAATCACTGAATTAAGGACTTTGCTAAAAAAAATAACTAAATTTGATTGGCATCAAATTTTGAAGAAAAATATGGCAGACGTGGCTTTTCATTTCACATACTTTTCTTGCACCCGCATCAACATAACGTCACAAAATTTAAAGCATACCTGCTTGGGAATTTTAGTGATTGGTGCCAATCACAAATGTTTCTTTGTTGGGACAAAGTAAGAGAATATTTTGCTTTGAGCTTATTATGCTTGCCAAAAAATAATTTCTTGGATCTCCAACTCTCGAATTTTTTATATTTCTTTCAAATCAAGTCTGACATTCATGTTATCTTGAATTTTTGCCATAAAATACATCACAATGTTGAAGACGTTATCTCAAAGAAAAATCTATGGACATGACATCAAAATTGTGTCTAAACATGTTATCGTTCTAGTAAGGCAAATGTCAGAAAATTTAACTTCTTTGACCAATGACGAATGACACTGAACTCAGGAGAATGATGTGAAGAAAACAAGGGGCAAACAATAATCATTGGAGTGTCACTAACAATCTAAAGTATATGTTCCTCAGATACTCTTGAAGGTGGCAATGGTTTCTCAATTTTTTTCTTTTGAATGCATTCTTGTTCCTTTAGAAGGGATATTCAGCATTTAGAAATATAAGGTGACAATCAAACCATGAATTCTTTGTGCCATGCTGAAGCGCAAAAGCCTTAGATGAATTCATACAATATGGGTAAACTAACTTTCTAGCGGTGCTCTACCCAGATAACATTCCACATATAGGAAAATCATTTGTAATTCTCAATAATATTGCTTTCATCAGAAATTAAGTTTCCTGGAAACATCATACATCACGACACTTATTTCATAATGAATTTACAACTCATTTATCAATGGCTGCAAATATACATATATCATCCCTTTATGGCTACTAGAACTTGATATAATCAGTGTAAAAAAAAAAATAAAGGCATTGTCATGCACATCTAAGGTGGTAGTGTATAGCATAACAATCACTGATCAATAAGAACAGGGTGATGCAGTCTGATTATATGGTGTGAAGCCATCAAAGCATAAGCCAAGTCGCTTCTAGAGCTAACTCAGGATATGAGCAATCAAAACATTTCCACACCTCTCCATCTTTAAGATGACTCGTTGAGTTGATTTCCTTTGATATGCTATTATGTCACGTCGTATGTGGAGTAGCACACATACAATTTTATAGCCTTTGCAGACGTGGAATAATCAGTAGATAAAAATTTGTTTTAACAAAATTTCCTTCTGCCTCTTAATTTTTCTACTTAGTGGTTTAAATCTAGGAGAATTACAAAATCTGCATCGAGTCTCCATCACACTAGTCTTATAATATAACAACATCCATTTACACAGCAATCAATGTTCTCTACTTCAAGCCCTAAATTGGAGATCAAATTTTTTATCATGAATAAATCTTTAGGGACTAAGTTCTTAGGTAGATTTGTCTCCTCGGTACCCTGCAAACTGACTGAAGCACCGTCGAGGCATGTTAAACCCTGTTTTAATTTTTAGCGTTCTGAGAGCTAATGATAACATAGAATGTGGTATGCAACCTTTCCACTTTGGCCTTTAAGCAGTATTCAACAAATCATAAAACAATTGAGCCTTGGGATTTAGTGCTTCTTCCTGTTGCACTTGACTCATATAATGTTGTTTTGTCCCTCCAATTTACTTGAGTCAAATCCAGGTGAAGGATCAAACCTGGTCGAAGGAGTAATGCTGAATGTTATAGGGCCAACTTCCTCATGTGAAGTCCAAATCCAAGCAGGCTAAAATCTTCAATGGTATAAATCATATCTCAGTTTGTCAAGCATCAAGCGTGCTCAATTTCTGTGCTTATAACATGAACATCAAAACCTACAATTAGATAGATAAATCAACAGTTGCAATGCAGCTGCCACAAAGGCATTGACACCATTCAAGAAATCCCCAGTGATCCCTTTTCTATCTAGATAAATTCTATATTTTATTCATGATCTTGATGTATGAATATCCATGTGCACCATCAAACCTAACAATAATTAACACATTATAAAGTCAATGCAACTGAATACATTAAATTTAATTTTAATAATATATATAATTGCAAAGTTGTAATAATGGGTGATAAAATAACTAAAAGGAGTGAACGTTTTGTATAGCTCAAATAACAACAATCGTTTAAAAATTGATTGATTCAAAATTTGGCTCTGATAGAGATCAGATTGAAATAAACGAGTCAAGGTATAGACAAATATTTTGGATCAAATTTCTTTTTAGCCGAACACAGCTCGGCTAAAAAACGGAACGTTAACAACCTACTAGTGTTAAGGCTATCGAAGATCAATAATTGGATTTTTTTATTATTTTGGCTCTAATCTTGTCTATCATTATAGCTACACCAACCCTTTCAATAGTATATTTATTTCACATTTCCTCTCCAAGTGTAAAGCCACTAATCAACCTAAGTATTCTTGTCTCAATAACTCTTATTAGATTACTTGCACACCTCTAAATATATTCTGAGAAAGAAATACTTTACATGATTTAAAGGTCTTCACTTCATCATCTAACAAAAAATCTAATTTTCATTTCCAAAATGAAAATTCACTTTGAATATTAAGTTTGTGACATTGTACAACATTATGTTCACTACAGGAAAATGTTCTACATTGATATAAGTAAATGTTTTGCAATGTCATGAACATAATCTTCGAAGTAAAATTTCATTTTGGCAATGGAAATTAGATATCCTATTAAAGGATGAAGCGAATACTATTACATTATTTGAATAATTTTCTTATAAGAAAATGTTTGAAGGTGTGAAAGTAATCTAGTAAAAAGTTACAGAGATGAGAATGCTTAGGTTTATGATTGGCTTTACACTTGGAGACAAAATAGGAAACAAATAGATCCAGAAAAAAGGTTGGTGTAGCTAAGTGGCAGATAATAATAGAGGGAGGCGTCTTAACGAATTTAAACAATAGATTTAACTTAAATCTAGCCAAACACTAAAAAACTAAATATTAATTTGAACTAAGTGTTAATTCATGATAGATTAAATTATGTTTTTTTTCGAATCAATGTTGTACTAATAAACAATGTTCAACATACCTAACATCCGTTGGATGTTAAAGGATCTAATTTCAAGCCGAGTGGTGGTCGACTCGAAAGAAATTAGATCTAAAGTCTTGGCTCGTAGCTTGGTGTGTTTATTTCAATCCTAGCTTGATGAATGATCCAGAATTCAAATCATTTTTCAAGCAATTATCTTTGTTCGAGCTAAATACACAAATCTACCATGTAAAAAATAATTTCTACGAGCCACCAAATTCAAATTAAGAGGTTGTCTGGCAACGATTTTAGACTAGAATTTAACCTAGATTAGGTTGAATCCTGGCATGAATCCTGGCAGAGCATCTTTCTGGGGCAAATAGTTACCCTGATTCCATAAATCTGGATTTCATAGATTTGGCCCTTAGAACCTGGATTAAGTAGATCCTACAAACCAATGGATTTACGAAATTTAACTTTTCCAACCGCCTAATAGTTTTAGAGAGTTAATCGGTTTTAGAGTTAATAAATCCAAATTTATAAGGTTGAGTAAATCAAAGTAATTTAAATTTCATGTGTTGTCAGACAACACCTTAATGCCAAAAAAAAGTGAAATCCTTATTTATCCACTTCAATAAAATCTGTAAAATCAAGCACTAATCTCATTCTTATTACATTTTTTTTTCCTAAGGGTTTACCCTAAACTCTAAATCCTAATCCCTAAACCCTTTACACTTGGAAACAAATGTAAAACAAATATATCTGTGAAAGTGTTCGTGATCTGGCTAAGAGAGTATTTTTTAGATTCAACCTTTGTTAAGAAAGGTAGAGGTATACCTAAGAGGACTTGATCATGTTCACCAAAATAAGTAGAAAACATTAATATAAATAGCACACCATTTTTATGTTTTTACACCTTTCATGCCTCAACAAGAGAATCAAAGAGGAAGAATGGTGTGAGCAAGCTTACTTTCCTCATTGGTTTCAGCGAAAAAGAAGAATGGTTCGAGCAGGCTTATCTTCCTCACCGTTTACTGGTAGGAGCAGAGCAGAAGGATGAGAAACATGAGAGGTTCGACAGTCTCTATTAGCTGTGATTCCTTCATTGTTTTCCTAGCTAGCTCAAAGGTTTCTGGTAAGAGCAGAGCTTAAGGATGAGAAAGATGAGAGTTTTGATGGTCTCTGTAAGCCGCAATCCCCTCTTTGTTTTCACAGCTAGCTTAAATCTCAATTGCAAGCTGCAATCCCGTCATTATCTTTCCAACTAGCTCTGAAGGAGGGGGTTTTGGGCGAAATCAAAGAGGGAGGCGAAGAGAGTTTCAAGTTAACGCGGGAGTAGAAAAGGAGGAAATGAGGTCTTTCAGCCTAGGTTCGCAAAAAAAAGTCTCTTTCTGATGGCTTCGATGCATTGTTTTGCAGTTCGTTCAACACAACATCATAACTGATATTTAAAGCCATTGGTTATCATCAGACACTCGTCACTTTATGACCTAGGAAAAATGACTATTAATTATGGATTATTTTGGGTCGTCGGTTCTAAACAACATCATAACCGACATTTAAAGCCACTAGTTATAATCGCATGCTCGACGGTTTAAGACCTAAGAAAAATGATTGTATTAATTACCGACGACTTTTGGTTGTTGGTTATAATCAACAACATAACATACGCTTAAAGCCATCTGTTATCATCACACGCTTGTTAGTTTATGACCTAGGAAAAATGTCTCCGTTAAATTCTGACGGCTTTTGGTCGTTGGATTTTATTCAGGGTTTAACTGACGGTTTATATAATCAGAAAGTCTAAATATGTCGTCAAAAGTAATTTCTTAGAATAAGCGATGGCTTGAGCAGTAGTTATGCAGTCGGAAGTTATCTCCCTGATATTTTGTTGCTAAACCGTCAGAAAATGACACGTTATATTCGACGCATCCAAAGTCGTAGGTTAAGCCATCACTTATAGCCGTCTTCTTGTAGTGCATGCTAAAACATTTTTTTTATCATGATGTAGTGCTTAAATGAAAATTGAATTATATTTCCTGAAACAAATTTTGGTTAGTTGCATAAACCATTTTTCATTTAATGAATTGTTCCAATTATTTATTCATCCTTAGTTCTAATACTTGGAATGCTTGATTCATTTGGAGAACATGACATTATTTAGTGTTCAAGTAACAAACACATGTTTTGCATTTGTTTCATACGCAACATTAAGTTTATGAAGATTTAAATACACAACAGTCAATTTCTATGTATTTACATATTTAACAACTAGACTATAATTTTTTCATACATACCGACTTAACTTGTGCATGAAAAGGTGTATTTCACTTTTTAGAAGTTAAAATGGTGTTATTTTTTATGTTATGTGACAACTTTGGGCGGCATACAAGTAAAATGTAAAATTTAGGTGGTTGGGTGGAATGTATGTAAATGTACAAATGTTAAGTTTATGTGTTTCGGTTTGGCCCCATGTAGGGTGTAAACGAACTGAACACGAACGAACAGAGTTTGTGTTCGTGTTCGGTTCGTTTGAAATTTAGTTTGTTTGAAATAAACTCATGTTCGAAATTGTTAGTGAAGTCGTTGTTTGTGTTCGTTTCTTAATGAAAGAGCCAAACACGAGTTGTTCGCGAACGACGAGCCAGTTTGACATCCCTAATATTACTATATATATAAATAATATATTATATTAATTATATAACTTATATTATATAATTATATAATATCTATATTAGTATATCACTAATATAGTATATTAATATATATTATTATTAATTTATTACATATTATAATTTATAAAATTTAATTTTTTAAAATATCATAATTTTTTTGTATATAATTATTTTAAATTATTTTATATTTCGAACAACAATGATTCAAACACGAACGAACGCATCACTGTTCGTGTTTGGTTCATTTAACTAACCGAACGAAAAAAATTTGTTCGTGTTCGTCTCGTTCACTTATCGAACGAATCGAGCACGAACTCATTGACGAACCGAACACGAACTATTCACGAACAACGAGCTTTTCTGACATTTTACAAAAAAGAAACTGTAAAATTACACCCCTATTACGAACTGGTTCGTTTACACCCCTAGGTGCATGGACCACACCTCAGTGATATTTGGGAAAATTATGTGTTGATGAAAAAATTGCATTTTACAATCTGACCTGACAAAGTGCAGTAGCCACTAGAAATCTATTAAAAAAAATTATAATAGCTAGCATGTTAGAAGATAAATTTCTTTGCAGCATTTTCAGCGCTACTAATATACCTTTGAATATAAGGAAAATTAGAACATATTTTACTCAACATTTAAATTACTAATGAATAAGGTGAAGAGAAATTGACCACCTAGTTGTACTAGACCCGTATTATTCTAGTGGCATATACATAAATACGACACAATTAGTATATATTTACATATTAATTGACTTATATTTCATATATATATACCCTAAACCCTAAGATGATATGTATGTAACTTTACCATTATATTATATAGTTGTGGCCAATCCATATTATTTTATTAGGCTTTGTTGAATTATTAAATATGTACCAGCCCCAACTAAAAACAATTGCGCTATAACAAAATCTACTAATTTATCCAAACCATTCCGAAGTCTAGCTGTTTTAATAGGACTTCGATTAATAGCGATTAAGTAGGGCTGTCAAAACAGCTCGTTGTTTGCGAACAACTCATGTTCGGCTCGTTAAGAAGCTCGTGTTCAGCTCGTTAATTTTGTTCGATAAGTTAATGAGCCGAACACGAACTAAGATGTGTTCGTTCGTGTTCGGGTCATTTTGGTGTGTGTGTGTGTGTGTGTGTGTGTGTGTGTGTGTGTGTGTGTGTGTATATATATATACACACACACACACACACACTAAGTAGTATTTTAAAAAAATCTAATTAACTACAATGCTTCAAAGATTTATAATCAATTAAAGTATTGATTAAGAAAATAGAATAAAAATTATTAAATTAGATTCAAGTGATGTTTTAATATAAATAATAATTTTTAAATCTTACTTAAATTCTTATTGTCTTATGGCTACATGATTAGAGTTGTTAAAAGAACTCTTTGTTCGTGAACAGACATAATTTTTGAGTTTGAAATATAAACGAGCGGAACACGAGCTGAGCATGGCTCGCTCGTGTCCGACTTGTTTACACCCTACTATTAAGTGACATCAAATTGCTTTTTTTCTATTTGATTTACAGAATTGATATGAATGCAAACAACATATAAAAACTCCTGTCAGACTTAGAATTGGTGGGACCCATCAATAAAGAAATATCAAATTCAATCATAGCCTAATCTATTTAAAATCACAAAATAGGTACGTTTTTTTTTATTAATTAAAACGTTTCTTTGAATTTCAGAATGCACTTTGTAATGCATTTATTTACAGTTTTTTATNGTGCATTTATTTACAGTTTTTTATGGTCTCATCTGAAAACCAATCTAACACGATTAAGGGTGCATTTGGTGCAGTTTGTGCGTTTCAGAATAAACAGTTTATCTTGAAACACAGCCCGCAGGTCACCTGCAGGGTGACATGGGTGACCTGCGGCCCACGTTTAGTGTAAAAATGTAACCGAGTTTTCGGATAAGCAGATAAAATGCGCGATCCAAATGGTACCGCAGCGTTTTCAAAAACGCTCCCGCACTTATAAGTTGCCCCAAATGGGCCCTTAATTTTGATAATTTTAGTATCTTCACCATCAAATTAGGTGGCATAAATTTTTGTTTAATTATTAACTTGGAATGTAGGCAGCTCATATTGTAATATTTTAACTTGATGGAATGTATTATTTGAAAAGTGTGGGTGTGTTCGCTGGGTTAAGCCACCATATCACAACTACTCCACATCTACTGCACATGTTAGTTGGATGTTGGAACATAGAACTTGTGAGTTGTGAATAGAATATTAAGAAATTTTAGTGTTTTTTAAATTTGACCAGGAAATAAAAAAAGTTTGGAAAATGGATTCCTTTTAGAGAAAAAAGAATTAGAAGGAAGATAGATGATCTTAGACTTCTCTATTATAGATTGTTTGAAATTGTGCATTTAAAACGTGTATTTTTATTATGGGATAAATTTTGATTTTATATATATATATATATAGGGCGACGACAGCGTTGGTGCGTTCATGTGTGTATGTGTGTCTATATATATTTGTGGCTCAAACATTCATTTAGGCCTAATTACAATCTAATTTGAATTCCAATAATCAAATGTCAAAACACGAGTTTAAATGCTTAACTCATATGTGTTGGTGAATAAAACATCAAAAAATCTTACGTCTTGAGCAAGTCCCACCCGTCACCTACTCGACGTCAAGCATGCATGTAAGGCAATATTTCCCAAAAAAAAACCTCCAAAATTCATTTGGTATGACCCTAAAGTTCATAATAAAAGTGTGCACCAAGAATACACCNACTACATGATTAGAGTTGTTAAAAGGATTATTTGTTCATGAACAGCTCGTGTTCGGCTCGTTAGCCGAACACGAACATAATTTTTGAGTTTGAAATATAAACGAGCCGAACACGAGCTGAGCATGGCTCGCTCGTGTCCGACTTGTTTACACCCCTACTATTAAGTGACATCAAATTGCTTTTTTTCTATTTTATTTACAGAATTGATATGAATGCAAACAACATATAATAACTCCTGCCAGTCTTAGAATTGGTGGGACTCATCAATAAAGAAATATCAAATTCAATCATAGCCTAATCTATTTAAAATCACAAAATAGGTACGTTTTTTTTTATTAATTAAAACGTTTCTTTGAATTTCAGAATGCACTTTGTAATGCATTTATTTACAGTTTTTTATGGTCTCATCTGAAAACCAATCTAACACGATTAAGGGTGTATTTGGTGCAGTTTGTGCGTTTCAGAATATTCAGTTTATCTTGAAACACAGCCCGCAGGTCACCTGTATTTAGTGTAAAAATATAACCGAGTTTTCGGATAAACAGATAAAATGCACGATCCAAATGGTACCGCAGCGTTTTCAAAAACGCCCCCGCACTTATAAGCTACCCCAAACAGACCCTTAATTTTGATAATTTTAGTATCTTCACCATCAAATTAGGTGGCATAAAGTTTTATTTAATGGAATTGAGCGCATTGTTCAAACTAATTTTTTTTTTAATTATTAACTTGGAATGTAGGCAGCTCATATTGTAATATTTTAACTTGATGGAATGTATTATTTGAAGAGTGTAGGTGTGTTCGCTGGGTTAAGCCACCATATGACAACTACTCCACAGCTACTGCACATGTTAGTTTGAAGTTGGAACATAGAACTTGTGAGTTGTGAATAGAATATAAAGAAATTTTAGTGTTTTTTAAATTTGACCAGGAAATAAAAAAAGTTTGGAAAATGGATTCTTTTTAGAGAAAAAGGAATTAGAAGGAAGATAGATGATGTTAGACTTCTCTATTATAGATTGTTTGAAATTGTGCATTTAAAACGTGTATTTTTATTATGGGATAAATTTTGATTTAACTATATATATATATATATGGGGACGGCAGTGTTGGTGTGTTCGTGTGTATATGTGTGTCTATATATATTTGTGGCTCAAACATACATTTAGGCCTAATTACAATCTAATTTGAATTCCAATAATCAAATGTCAAAACACAAGTTTAAATGCTTAACTCATATGTGTCGGTGAATAAAACATCAAAAAATCTTACGTCTTGAGCAAGTCCCACCCGTCACCTACTCGACGACAAGCATACCTGTAAAGCAATATTTCCCAAAAAAAAAAACCTCCAAAATTCATTTGGTATGACCCTAAAGTTCATAATAAAAGCGTGCACCAAGAATACACCAGCCGGATCCTGAGGAGATCCAACGGTCCAAAATGAATGAAGTACAACTAAGGAGGCCCACCGACACGAGATCAAGAGACCTACTTTTCCAAATGGATGCAAACATTTGAGCCAAAGATGAAGGCCAATTGAGCTAGGAGAATGACAAAAATATTTATCTGAGTTCGAACTGATTTGACTAGAATGAGATAGATAAGGAGTCAAGTTAGCCATTGACATGTCTTTTAGAATGCTAAATTGTATTTAACTTTTGTACTTATTTTTGAATAAAATTGCACTTTAAAAAAGGTATTTTTATGTTTTTCTTGCTGATATAATAGGTAGGAATTATGAAGCGAATTGGAGTTGAAACGAAGTGAAGCGGAGGTAAAATGAAGAAAAGGGTAAACCAGCAGACTAGCGCCTATGTGTCACTCCACTGGCACCATGGTGCTAACTCCTGGTGCCTAGTCACCCCCAAGAAACCGAGAAGGTGGTGCTTAGCCGCCACAAACTGGCGCCTAGGTGCCAGAGTCTTCCCAGAAAACAGAGAAACCAGAACTACCTGGGACGATTTCAAGACGAATAAGGGAGTTATTTAATAAATCTGGATGGTNCGGAACATAGAACTTGTGAGTTATGAATAGAATATTAAGAAATTTTAGTATTTTTAAATTTGACCAGGAAATAAAAAATTTTTGGAAAATGGATTCTTTTTAGAGAAAAAAGAATTAGAAGGAAGATAGATGATCTTAGACTCCTATATTATAGATTGTTTGAAATTGAGCATTTAAAACGTGTATTTTTATTATGGGATAAATTTGGATTTAACTATATATATTGTGTGTTCGTGTGTCTATGTGTGTCTATATATAATTGTGGCTCAAACATACATTTAGGCCTAATCACAATCTAATTTGAATTCCGATAATCAAATGTTAAAACACAAGTTTAAATGCTTAACTCATATGTGTTGGTGAATAAAACATCACAAAATCTTACGTCATGAGCAAGTCCACCCGTCACCTGCTCGACGACAAGCATACCTGTAAAGCAATATTTCCCAAAAAAAAACCTCCGAATTCATGTGATATGACCCTAAAATTCATAATAAAAGTGTGCATCAAGAATACACCAGCACGGATCCCGAGGAGATCCAACGGTCCAAAATGAATGAAGTACAACAAAGGAGGCTCACCGACACAAGATCAAGAGACCAACTTTTCTAGATGAATGCAAACATTTGAGCCAAAGATGAAGGCCAACCGAGCTAGGAGAAGGACAAAAAAATTAATCTGAGTTTGAACCGATCTGACTGGAATAAGATAGATAAGGAGTCAAGTTAGCAATTGACATGTCTTTTAGAATGTAAAATTTCCTTTAGCTTTTGTATTTATTTTTGAATAAAATTGCACTTTAAAGAAGAATATTTTCATGTTTTTCTTGCAAGTATAATAGGTAGGAAACATGGAGCGAATTAGAGTTGAAACGAAGTGAAGCGAAGGCAAAATGGAGAAAAGGAGAAACCAGTTGACTGGCGCCTAGATACCACCCCACTGGCGCCATGGCGCTAACTCCTGGTGCCTAGGCGCCCCTAGGAAACCCGAGAAGGTGGCGCCTAGACACCACAAACTGGCGCCTAGGTGCCAGAGTCTTCCCACCAAACAGAGAAACCAGAACAGCCTGGGACGATTTCAGAACAAAGAAGGGAGTTATTTAACCAACCTGGATGGTTGGAAAGACACTTTTTAGAAATTTCTAAGTCCAGGGATCCTTCAAGGACGCCAAGAAGTTGTAGATAGAAGTAGAGATTGTAGAGTTTTACCTTTTCTTGAGAGATTGGAGAGGGAATTTGAGTGCAATTCTATAAGGGATTTGTATTAGCATTGCAAGGAACAGTAGAAGGCTTTATTGGAGGGATTTGCATCTCTTTTTTATAGGAAAAAATTAAGTATTGTGTTCTTTATTTACTTGTCTCTCTTGTAAACACATATTTGGTGGATTTGCTTTAGTGTAATTAAGTTTTTTGTTGTGTTAAACATGCTTCCTTTTACCCTTCTTTTGTGATGAATAAGTTGACTGCGTAGGATTTTAGAATGCTTATTAAATTGATCTTTAAACCTTAAGGTGATGGTTTTTACTTCATGCTTAATTTACTTATTGATATGATTAGTTGGAATCTAAAAATTTGTTGTGAATCCACAATGACTCAGAGATCTATGGATTTAACAAACTAAAAGAAACTGCATTACACTAGTGGATGAATGCAAAGTAGTTCATAGGGCAGTACAAATAGATTGGGAAATAGGCTTTAATGGGTATAAATTGGAGACTCTAGGGTGACAGGCTAGAGTTGTAACCAATGAAATCTAGGTTTTAAGAAATTAACAGTAGGTTAACCAAACTTCTTTATCCACTCGACAGATGGTAAAAAAGAGGAATGTTCATATTTATCATTGGCTGCATTAGCAATCCATAGTATTCAATTCTACAATTTACTTATACAATCCAAAGCGAAGGGTTGATTTTATCTCTTGATATTCATCAACCTAATTGATCTAGATTGGTTTAACATAGTCATATAATCTTAACTTAGGAGTAGTTGTTAGGAAAATTTACCTTAATCAACATTCCAAATTGAAACCTTAGTATAATAGACTAGAACTTCTCTTATTGAACTTGTTACGTCGTTCTCTATGGGATCGACAATCCGGACACAATAAAGTCTATATTATTGAAACGATACGTGTACTTATGTGAGAAGCCTTAGTGAGTAATAATACTTAATTTTAAAAACTATACATATTTTCTAGGGAGTAGATCAAGTTTCTGGTGCCTCTATCATGATTTATATAAAAAGTGGTAATCCCTGGGGTGGATCAAGTTTCTGGCGTCATTGTTGGAGAATGAAGGTAAAAGAACTTTAAGAGAATTTTAGTTGAACCTGTAAGATTTAGATTTGGAAACTGTAGTGTTATTATATAGTGTGTTTTAAGTGTTGTGTGTTATCTAAAAGAGAAAATCCAAAATAATATTTTTGAGTGCTTGATGTACTTGATATCTATCCTATTAGTTAAGTCATTAGAATTGAATATGTAGTTCAGAAGCTGCATAACTTGAAACCTATGACTCAAAACTAAAGAGAACTTTTAGGAAAATTATAAAACAAAAAATTCTCCAAAAATTTGATGTAGAAATGGGGGATCAACCAGTTAACTAAGATTCAGTTAATGATCATAATGCTAATAAACCTTTAAGGGATTATGTGAACCCTAAGGTGGATGAAATCCATTTATACAAACTCCTTCTGTAAAGGCAAAAACTTTCAAACTTAAGCTTGTTATAATTATAATGGTGCAAAATAATCTATTTGGATGATCCCTGTCTGAAATCCCTAACTTACATATTGTGAGTTTCCAAGAACTCTGTGCCACATTCATGTACAATAGTGTTTTTAATGACGCTGTTAGACTTAAATTATTTCCCTTTTCCCTGAGGGATAAAATCAAAATGTGGCTTAATTTATTAGCACCTAGACCGATTAGAATGTGGGGGGATTTAGCTCAAAAATTCCTAGCAAAGTATTTTCCACCATCTAAAACTATTTAGTTGAGGAATGATATCTTGTGAATCAATTTATGAGGCTTGGGAATTATTTAAGGAACTTCTTAGGAAGTGTCCACAACACGTATTATCTGATTGACTTATTATTCAAACCTTCTATAACAGATTATTTAGATCTTTAAGATCGATCATCGACGCTATCGCTTGAGATTCGCTTATGTCGAAAACATATGAAGAAGCTTATTCTCTTATAGAGGAGATGACCACCAACAACCTATAATGGCCCTTCAAGAGAGTAAACTCCAAGAAGATAGCAAATAAGTAGAAGCTGATGTACTTACTATTTTAACTTCTCAGGTTGCAGCTATTGCGAGATAGTTAGACCAATACGGAATGAGTCAACCTCAAATTACCATAGTCATTGAAGAAAACTTATTTGGGCAGTTGGTTGACACTAACCCTTTTGAAAATATCCATGTGATAAACAATCGACCAAATAACCCTTCTTCTAATTATTACAGCTCGGGCTAGGAGAATCATTCCAAATTTACTAGAATAACAACTCTAGAGGAGGAAACCCATCGTGGGAAAATAATCAAGTTAGTCCTATAGATAACTGGAATCATCAGGGTAATTCTAACTTTGAATCTTCTTTTCCTCTTGAATTTAACTCCAACTCACAGTATAAGGAGAAGAAGTTGTCTATATAAGAGTTTGTTATTCAAATGGGGGGTCAGCTGCAAAGCCAATACGCTGCAATAAGAAACATAGAAAACCATCTATGACAGTTTGCTAACTCACTTAGCAATTGTCTTTAAGGAACTCTTCCAAGCAACACTAAGGTAAACCCTATGGAATAGAATAATGAGCAAGTTAAAAGTGGAACAACTAAGTGGTGGAAGAGAGATGGAAGATGTAGTTCAAAAAAAGAATGAGGTTGAAAAAGAGACCAAGGAAACTAAAACAACTAAAGAACATGTTTCTAAGCATTTGGAATTCAAGTAAGATAAACATAGAAAGACCACCTCCACCATTCCCTCAAAGTCTCCAAAAACAAAGATTAGACCAATAATTCTCAAGATCTATAGAAGTATTCAAGAAATTAAGTAACTTAGTAGAATTTGGCCTAGAATAAAAAAAAAAAAAAAACTAGGGAGAACCTTACCCAAAATTTAGGAGACTTTGAACTATCAAATAGGGATCCATTTCTTATGACTTATAAAGAAGACATTAATATGCAAATAGAGAAAATCATTCTGAGAATATTGGATTTAGAAAAAAACCATTAGGAACAATATTTTGAATTGATCCTCTACATGCCTTCAAGATGATTATTATAGAGCTGAGAAGGATAAGTTGCAAGAAAAAAATTTTGAATATTTATTAGAAATTTCTAGATCTGCAAAAAATTAGGCGATTGATCAGGGATTACTAAAGTGAAATTTTGAACCAGGAGGAATCATTATTTATCGGGCTGACGACGTTAAACCAAACACTTCTTGGGAGGCAACCCAAGGTACATATGCATTAGTTTTTTCTTGAGTTGTGAGTGCTTGTAGTGTGTTGTGTTCGTTGTTTGTGTGAATTGGATTGTTCGAGGTTGATTATGGAAGTTAGGATGTTGTGTGGATTTCTTGATTGTATATTGATAGAATTAGATCAAATGTTTATCTATGTTTAGTTTCATTACTGTCGTTGAGATGCTAATGTATTTCCTTTTACTGGTTGTACTGGACATTAGTTGTCAATTTTTATAAATTTAAAATATTTCTGGATAAATGTATTTATTTTTTATATTTTTCTATGTTGATACTTGTATTGTTATTTAGACTTTCTCCAGTTCAATTTCATCTACCGTGTTTAGTTTAGATTTACTTTCTACTTCACACTATTCTTTCCTTAGTATATTTGCAAATGTTTTTGATAGACACCTGTGGTAGATTGTACTTTTGAGCTGTGATTTTTCTTTCTGCTTATATTTTATATATTGAATGTTATACATATTCAAAATCAAGTTTGGGGGGAGGAGAAAAATTTCTAAATAAGTTAAACTTTATTTGTCTTTAGTAGCCTAATTATAAAATTAATATCACTTCAAAATGACTTGTGGTATGTGGTGTTATCTTTAGAATGTTATAATTTTGATTTTAGGAATATTTTAGAAAACTTAGTTGAAATTCTTGATAGGACTATTCTAGAGTTAAGGTATTTTGTAGGAGACAATACGAAAATGATTTTACTAATTATTATAGGAAAGTATTGTATTTTTGAAAAAACTAACATTCTTAGATTTACACTATAATAAAACTTATTTTTAAAAACTAATACTTACCAATTTTCAAGTAAAGGAAATGGTTGAGTTTTTAACTTTAGGAGGAGGAAAGTGAAATTAAAAACCATTAAAGGTCTATCCATATATAGTAATCCTCGTCTGAAAATTTAAGAATTAAAAAGATACTGAAAAAAAATAAAGATATGAAAAAGTGAGGAGAAGCCTAATCAAAAGTTGGTTTCACTTGAATCTTCTTAAAGAAAAAGACTTAGATACAATCCTAAACTTGCTTTTATTTCAAAAAGTTTTAGCAATTTTTTTACAAAGGAGAGTACTTAAATTTTGTCTATTACACTTTCTAGGAATCCTATGTTTAGAAAATTGTGGTTAATTTTGAAGAATATAGAATATAAGAATTCATAAGTGGACTACAAAATATACTTACACTCTAGTCCTAGGCTGATTTACTAGAATCTCTTCTAAGTTGCACTATGGCATTCCTTAGACAAAATTGTAGGGAATCTTAATGAAACCCACTACCTCAAATCACAAAATAATCAATGTGTTTTTCTTATCAATTCTTACAAATAATAATATGCTCATCTATTTTTATAAATAAAGTATTAGTAATAACAAAATCATACGCTAAAACAAAATCTAATACAGCTCTATCTTCATCATTAATCACTCCAAAATAGTTGTTGCCATGAATATTTTTAAAATCTTCTACTACTCTGCAAACATGTCCATTTAAATCTTCTCTAATATAAAATCTTTTCTTCAAGAGATATCATTTAATTCTTTTAGATCATTCCGAAATTTGTTTTTTAACCTATATCTAAACATGCTTAAGGAGCATAAGCACTTATAACATTATAAATCTTAAAATCAACAATAATCTTTAGGGTTATAATTCTATCTCAAAATCTATTAATTTTTACAGCATTATCTTTCAAACTCTTATTTATAATTACACATATTATTTCTAGTGTGATTCATATCAGAATACTAAAGTTTAAAACCTAAGTTATCAATTTACCTATGAGAATGTCTATAATATCATAATACTAAAGTTTAAAACCTAAATTATCAATTTACCTATGAGAATGTCTATATTCCATGATCTTATCATAATATTAGTTTCATGGACTAGCTTCGTTGCTCATATTCGTTCGTAACATGAGAAGTCATCATTCTTTGACCCTACAATCGGGTGTCGGTGTAGCCGCCCTCGCATAATTTTCACTGTATTCAGATCATACAACATGTCGCTTCTAAGGGACACCCTAGTAATAACACAAGGATTTTAATAAATCATGTCCTAATTTTTCGACAAAAAATTTATGTTGGTTGTCGATTACTTAGCGCAACCCTTCACTTTTCAAATTGAAACAGAAACAATTAGTAAATCAACAATTTAGAAACTTTAACACCACTTTTGAAACACTATAAATCCAAAATGGAAAGAAATATTAGAGATCTTTCGAGAGATTAAATTTTACTCACGATAGCCACTCGTAATAACTTTGTTTTCCAAGTAGTGAAAGAATGGCCATGCGAACAAGCCAAAAAAAAAAAAATCTAAATCACTTAACTCTTCTCTACAATGTGATTATTTTGTGATTCTCCCAATCATTTTTTCTCTCCTATAATCGAAATATCTCGCTTAAGTATCCTCAAATTTTGTTAAATGCAAGAAAATCAAATATTCGCAGATAAGCTCACTAGAAGGAAAAAAATATTACATCAGGACTCCGCACGTAGAGTTACGTGCGGAGTCCAATGAAATTACGGTGATCGGCACGGTAACACAAGAGAATACTCCCCTTGTGTTATTTCGTATTTTTCAAGTATTATTGTATGTTATTCATATGTTATTGTGTTAATAACACAATAACACATCAATAATATTTTAATAACACACAATAATATCTGAATAACACACAATAACACATGAATAACACTTGAATAATATTCTCTTATGTTATCGGACGTATTTTTTTTTTTCTACATAGCGTGATTTCATTGAACTTCACACATAACTCTACGTACGGAAGAGTGTAAGATTCTCAGTAATATTTCAGTTAATCCGACAGTTAATTTTATTAAGGAAAATTTATATACATACCACAGAATTCTTATATATTTACATTTCTAACACCTAAGATTTGATAATTACACTTAACCACTTCGATGTTAAGAACTTGTTTGGGATCAATTTTATTATATTTTTATTTGTTCTTAAAAAATATATTTATTTAGTGTATTATATATATAAACAAATTAAAAAAAAAAGTAGAAAAGAAAAAACAAAAATAATCTGAAACAGCCCTTTAAGATTTGCATCTTATGAATGCAAATTTGAAGGTTTGAGTGTTAGATATGACACACCTACAAATTGTGTAATATGTAAGTAGGGGGTGTAAACAAGCCGAACACGAGCCTCGTTTATATTTCGAGCTCAAAAAGTGTGTTCGTGTTCGGCTCGCGAGCCGAACACGAGCCGNCTTATATTTCGTTCACCTTAGTAAGCATTATGAACAACTCAAATATCAAACCAACAAATAATCACGAATCACTCTATTTTTCAGCAAAACCATCTTTAATATATGACAATTATAAGTGATGTAAGGTAAAGAAAGAAACAGATCTCCTAATAAAGATACGAACAACCATGAAATATAAAAAATCTCATAAATCCATTAGAGAAATCTCTGCAGAACTTTCTTTTAGATCATTGCAAACTTGAGAGAAAATTATTAGCATTGTATCAAACATAGAAAATAAAAGTATTTAAAAAAAATCCATAGATCAACTAAATGAAGAGAAGAGGAGAAAGAAATCTCACTTCCAAAAGCTTGGATGAAAGAGGGGAAGAAAGGCTCGGCTAGGGTTTGGAGAAAAGAGAGAAGAGGGAAAAGCGAGCGGTTGCGGTGCCGAGAGGGAGTTTGGTGTAGAGAGGGATAGGTGAGCCGACAAGGAGGGGGAAGAGGGAAAGTTCGGTCGAACCAAAGAGGAAGTTAGGAGGCGGAATCGAGCAGCCGTTTGGTCGCTTGAGAGAGGGGAGCAGGCTCTGATTGCGAGGAAGGAGGCGGGATCGGGAGGAGCAGGCAAAGGCGAGGGGTTATTTTTTTTTTGGTCGCACGGGGCTTGTCGAGCGTGGCTTGTCTTGCTTGAGGAAGAGGGAGGCCGAATGAGTGTTAGGGTTTAGGAGTGTTTGTGAGCTTAAACAGTGTTTTTTTCATGTGCATTGATTTGCGTGCGATTTATTCGTGCTCGGAACCATAGCAAATTTGATGTCCTTTTTAGGTAAAATCAACATTCCGGACTTTCGGGGCAAGCCCGTTTAATCATCCGAGGTTGTTTGACAGCCTCATCGATGATGATTGGGTCAAAAATACGTCAAATTTGATTTTATTTAAATTTGAGTTTGTGGTCGATTATTTTGACAATTGATTTTAGTTTTAATTAACAGTGCAATGTATGTAAGTGTTAGTGATGTGGATCGCAATGTTGATGTGTCTCAAATGTGTGAATTGTGGTGTTTATGCGTATCTAATGTGTGAATGTGTGCATGGACAAGCCATGAAAGGATTTCCTAAGGCCTTTTGATCCTGTGGGAGCTCTCTTTGGGCCTCTAATCGTTGGTTTTAGCCATTCAACCCAATACTAATAGCTTGTTCTCCTAGCCACTCAATCAAATGGTGATAGCTTGTTCCCCTAGCCACTCAGTCAAATGGGATGGCTTGAAACCATCTATGTGAGGTCTCCCAAAAGAATAAGAGGTGGCTTGAGTTTCTAAATGTGTGGGTCCCATTTCCAATCTTCTAAGATAATCATTAGGAAAGTCCTATGACTAGATCCTAGGCTTTAAGGAGAAAAAGTTTGACCTCATAAAAAATGAGGTCAACAATACCTATATCATTTCTAGTGCGACTCTTATAAGGATAATGAAGTTNTCTCCAACCGTTGGTTTTAGCCATTCAACCCAATACTGATAGCTTGTTCTCCTAGCCACTCAATCAAATGGTGATAGCTTGTGCCCCTAGCCACTCAGTCAAATGGGGATGGCTTGAAACCATCTATGTGAGGCCTCTCAAAAGAACAAGAGGTGGTTTGAGTTTCTAAATATGTGGGTCCCATTTCCAGTCTTCTAAGATAATCATTAGGAAAGTCCTATGACTAGATCCTAGACTCTAAGGAGAAAGAGTCAGACCTCATAAAAAATGAGGTCAACAATACCTATATCATTTCTAGTGTGACTCTTATAAGAATACCGAAGTTTAAAACCTAAGTTATCAATCTTCTTAGCCTTTTCTCCATCCCATTTAGTTTCTTGAATACATAAGATATTAATCTTTCTATGAATCATAATATCAACTAATTCCGTTAATTTACCATTGATTTCATATATGTAATGTTGATAACTATTGCTGTGTAAAACAAACTGTAAATGATTTTATCATCTTGCTTTTATAGGGTATAACATGGTGATTATATGGGCCAATCCAATATCAAGAAAATCAATGGTTTGAAAAAATAACTGTCAAAGAAATTTGACATGTAGAACTAAGATTCTTGGAACGAGAGCGGATCATGACAAAACTTCCTGTGTTTTAAACTTATCACATTCTTCATACATTAAAAAAATATTGCATAGGTTCAATAGAATTAAAGAAAAAAAATAGTGGCATGCTACTAATTAGTAACTCTAGAATCTAAACAGAACATATATTAAATGTAGGTGAAGAAAAAA
>JXCR01147218.1:408875-437976 GCA_002079205.1 Phalaenopsis hybrid cultivar
ATATATATATATATATATAAACACACGCACACTAAAATTTGGTTTGAAAAGTACTTTAAATATATTTAAATTACATTTAACTAATAATAATTAAAGAAGAAAATATGAAAATATTTTTTAATACCTGAAATAATTTTTATTTTTTATTTTTAAATTTTGAATGAGAGATGTGGAGGACCAAGAGATGGAAGTTGATATGATGAGAATTAATGCAAATTTCGGTTTTTATTTTTTTTAATGATTGCCTTTAGTGGTATGCCTCCTCTTAAGTCTATAAATAGAAGTCATGGATGAGGAGAAAAATAACAAGTGAGGAGAAGGAGAGGAACAAAAATAGGGAGAGTGCAAAGGGGAGTCTTCTGTTAGCGAAATTTTTCAGAATAAGAAAGTCGTCTCAATTCTGCATAGCAAGAAAACAATGAGATTTTCTTTTATGTTGCGGCCAAGAGGAAAGTCGTCCCCGTTCTATGTAGCAGACGAACAACGAGATATTTCGTGTTGCAACCAAGAAGAAGTCATCCTCGTCCTGCGTAATAGGCGAGCAATTATATCTTTTTCACGTTGCGATGAAGAGAAAAGTCGTCTCTTTCCCGCGCAACTGATGAGGATAGAGATCGTCTTTCACGCTGCGACGAAGAGGAAAGTCGTCCATGTTTTGCATAACAGACGAGCAATGAGATCTTCTTTCACGTTGCGATGAAGAGGAAAATCATATTCATCATGCGTAGCAGACAAGCACTGAGATCTTACTTCTTGTTGCGACACAGAGGAAAGTCGTCTCTATATTGTGTTGCAGGCGATTAATAGGATCTTTTTTTGTGTTACGTCACAAAAAAAAAGTCGTACTCGTCCTGTGTAACAAGTGATCAACAGAATCTTCTTTCATGTTGCTACAAAAAAAAAATTCTCGTTTTGCGCAACAGGTGACCAACAATCTTCTTTTGCATTGGTGAGATGAAGAAAGTTATCTTCATTCCTACCCAACATGTGACTCAAGATCTTGCTTGATGTTGCTGCACATTTTGGTGGTGATGAATAAATGCTAAAGTTTTCCTGCCACGCTTTAAGGGGTGATTTTCGTGCTTCTGTCTGTGCAATATCTCTTGTAGCCTTTTGTTGTTCTTTATAGTCTTATTAATCATCTGGTGTGACATTTGTAGATAATAATAATATATTTCCTTGTACGTATTTGACATTATTTTTGAGGTTTTTGTGACTTCTCAATTGTCTGAAATTCTGCAATTAAAGTTAACATACGTATTTTATGAAATGGAGAATCGCGTAACTTTTGAGGCCAGTGCCTTATGAGTTTGTAGCTTTCTTTAGGACTTATGCCTTATAGGAGCTTGAAATGAACTGATACCTTCTGTGATTCGTAGCTTTCTTTGGCCTGCTATGTACGTGTGTGTCTTTTGAGGCTTTCAACCTTTTGATGTCTTTAATATATCTATGCATTCTGAAGCTTGTAAACTTCTGCGGTTTTTCAATGGAGACCCTGTCAACTACTTGCTCTCTTAGAGTCTTTTTTAGTGATGAGCCTGTTTACTATTAGCTTCCCATCGAAACTTGCCTTTTGTGCTCGTCTTATAGGGGCATGTCAGCTTCACGTTGAGTCTTGCCTCCTGGGCTTGAGTTCTTGAAGCACCGTAACTTCACATCAAGTCTTTGCCGCTCAACTTCCAAGGGGTACCGAATCGTCCCACCGAGTTTTGCCTCTTGGGCTTTACTTTCAGGAGCATGGTAGCTTTCTATTGAGACTTGCTTCCTGGGCTTGTCTTCTAGCAGCATCATAGCTTCACATTGAGTCTTGCCTCCTAGACTCAACTTGTAGGGTACCGAATCTTCCTATCGAGTTTTGTCTCTTAAGCTTGACTTCGAGGGGCATGGTTCAAAGGAGAATTTATTAAAGATATAAGACCATTTTTTAGTTGTATAATAGAGATGTTCGACGGTATTAACCCGTAACAGACAAAGTCATATGAAATCAATTGAGAAATCTTTTGCTTGATGATCGTAATCTATTATGGAAGAGGTCGAAGGAAATCTTTTACCTATCCAAGGCTGTATGCCGAAGCTTTTGCTTGACAACTGCAGCTTCTAATGGAAGAGGTCAAATCAAATTTCCCTTGGATTGATTAAGCATAGAAAGAGGTGTTAGAGATGCTCTGTGTTTCTCGAGAGAGGTGTAGGTTGCAATGGACCATATGTTTTATTGGAAATATGGTTGCAGTCATACTCAATGATCATGTTTTATAACTCGTTAGTTGTTGCTTTTGAATCATTTGCCCCTAATAGAGGTATTTTCCACGCGAGCTTGTAAAATAACCCATGTATCGAACCTTGAACAGATCAACTTCTTGATATAGTTGAAGAACACTAGTACAGTGACGTGGCACTGAGGAAGTGTTATAATATATGACGAAGATTGTCCCATGTTTAGGAGCGGTTGTCAAAGTCTTATTGTTTGAACGAAATGTGTGATGACTTCCCTACCACAGTTGTGTCCGGGACGTTAATGCTAATGTTAACGACGTTTCGAGACTACAGTGAAGGTTGTCCCACAGTCTGAAGAAGATGTGAAAGGCTATGTTTGAATAAGATTTGAGAATACAACTAAGCTACAATAATGCCCAGAATGTTAACGTTAACAAGCTTTCGAGACTGCAGTGAAGGTTGGCTCCCACATTGAAGAATACTTCAAAGATGATCTTAAAGATGTAAATGAGGTTTCTTTGCAGTTGGATGATGTACATCATTAGGAAACGAAGTAGGGGCTCGGTGCTTAGAGTTGAAAAAAATTCTGAACGCAATTTCGCCTCCCACAAACGATGTCAAACTGATGCATGCTAGAAAATTTGTGACAGTAGAATAACATATTATTATCTTAACGTGGTGTGAAGATTCAACACACACTCAGAAGAGAGAAAAAAAATAGTAATGACACTATAAGTTTTTATGTGGAAAACTCGCAAAGGAAAAAACCATGGGGCTCTGACCCAATTGAAAAATTCTCCTATAAAATGTTGATTATAGTTGCATTTACTGGTACCACAGACGAGAAAGGGTTACCAATCTTCCCAAGTTACAACGTTGATATATGAATGAGTTTGTTGTTGGAAAGGGTGGTGGTCGGTAGGAGGTGGTTGGCAGCGGTTAGCGGTGGTCGCAAGCAGTTTGCGGGTGTCGACGACGGTTAGTTGTGGTCGGCCACGACGATCAATTGTGGCAGGGTTGGTGTTGAATTTCAACTCATTTTCAAAGTTTTAAGTTCTCTCTCAAGCCTCAAGCTCTCTTCTCTCCCTTATGAGAGAGATGAGACTCTATTTATAGAATTATGAGTGCAATTAATGCAGAAATATAAATTACTTTGATCGGACGGTTTAGAGGACCACCCTCGATCACATGACATTTTATGAATATCTGAGTGATCTCGAACTCGTTGGAATTCGTCTTGTCAAGATGCTCGATTTGACTATAGACTCATCAGAATTTACATTTGTTTGACCTTCCAAATATATCTCGAAAACTTCTAAAAGCGGTGTAATGACTTGATCTGGGCTTGATTTTTTTCGGATTGGATCAATTTTGGTAATATTGGGTTATTCCTGTCGAGTCGGTCAGTTTGATTATAAGTTTGCTGAAATCAGAGCTCTAGATGTTTTTTTATCAAAGTTTGAATATTTTTTATTCAAAAAATTATCTCGAGGTCCGTATCATTTCTCAAGATTCATGCAAATGATTGAAGTTTGTGAGGAATACAGATCAAAATCCATTAATGGAGGCAGGTATTCAAAACTGTTTCTGATGCACAAGTGCAAACTATGAAGTCTAGCATCCTTTTCCGAGGACCCCATAGCGCACTATACCTTGTATTAATTCCAATTAATAAAAGGGGTATTTTACATTTAAGAACAAATAAAAAAATAATAAAATTGATCCCAAACAAGTTGTTAACATCGAAGTGGTTGTGTAATTATCAAATCTTAGGTGTTAGAAATGTAAATATATAAGAATTGTGTGATATGTATATAAATTTTCCTTAATAAAATTAACTGAAATATCACTGAGAATCTTACACTCTTCTAGTGGAAAAAATATTGCATACTACTCCGCACGTAGAATTACAAGCGGAGTCTAATGAAATCATGCCATGTAGAAAAAAAATTGTCTGATAACATAAGATAATATTCTTCAAGTGGTATTCAGGTGTTATTGCGTGTTATTCATGTATTATTGTGTGTTATTCAAGTATTATTGATATGTTATTATAACATTGGGAATATTCCCATAACACAATAACGCATGAATAACACACAATAACACCTAAAAAACATGGAATAACATGAGGAGAATATTTTCTTGTGTTACCGGACCGATCACCGTAATTTCATTGGACTACGCACGTAACTCTACGTGCAGATTCCTGATGTAATATTTTTCCATTCTACCGAGCTTATCTGCGAATATTTAATTTTTTTTGCATTTAACAAAATTTGAGGATACTTAAGCGAGATATTTCAATTATAGGAGAGAAAATTGATTGGGAGAATCACAAAATAATCACATTGTAGAGATGAGTAAAGTGACTTAGATTTTCTTTTTGGCTTGTTCGCATTGCCATTCTTTCACTACTTGGAAAACAAAGTTATTAAGAGTGGCTATAGTTAGTAAAATTTAATCTCTGGAAATATCTCTTATATTTCTTTCCATTTTGGCTTTATAGTGTCTCATAAGTGGTGTTAAAGTTTCTAAATTGTTGCTTTACTACTTTTTTTTTTTTCGATTGGACTAGTGTTTGGTTGTGTTAAGTAATCGACAACCAACGTAAAATTTTTATCGAAAAATTAGGACATTATTTATTAAAATCCTTGTGTTAATACTAGGGTGTCCCTTAGAAGCGACATGTTGTATGATTTGAATACAGTGAAAATTATGCGAGGGCAGCAACACCGACGCCTGATTGTAGTGTCAAAGAAGGACGATTTCCCATATTATGGATGGATATGAGCAATGGAGTTACTCCATGAAACTAATATTATGATAAGATTATTGGATATAGATATTCTCACATGTAAATTAATGGAATTGCTAGATATTATTGTTCATAGAAAGATAAAAACTTTATGTATTCAAGAAATTAAATTAGTTGAAGAGAAAATTAAGAAGATTGATAACTTAGATTTTAAACTTNGGCTACACCGACGCCTGATTGTAGTGCCAAAGAAGGACGATTTCCCACATTACGGATGGATACGAGCAATGAGGTTACTTCATGAAACTAATATTATGATAAGATTATTGGATATAGATATTCTCACAGGTAAATTAATGGAATTGCTAGATATTATTGTTCATAGAAAGATAAATACTTTATGTATTCAAGAAATTAAATTAGTTGAAGAGAAAATTAAGAAGATTGATAACTTAGATTTTAAACTTTAGTATTCTGGTGGGAATCACATTAGAAATGATGTATGTGTAATTATAAATAAGAGTTTGAAAGATAATGCCGTAAAAATTAATATATTTTGAGATAGAATTATAACCCTAAATATTATTGTTGATATTAAGATTTATAATGTTATAAGTGCTTATGCTTATTAAGTATGATTTTCTAGTGAGGATTACTATATATGGATAGATCTTTAATGGTTTTGAATTTCACTTTCCTCCTCCTAAAGTTAAGAACTCAACCTTTCCTTTTCTTGAAAATTGTAAGAATTAGTTTTTAAAAATAGGCTTTATTATAGTGTAAATCTAAGAATCTTTGTTTTTTCAAAAATACAATACTTTCCTACAATAAATAGTAAAATCATTTTCGTATTGTCTCCTACAAAATACCTTAACTCTAGAATAGTCTTATCAAGAATTTCAACTAAGTTTTCTNTCAAAAATACAATACTTTCCTACAATAAATAGTAAAATTATTTTCGTATTGTCTCCTACAAAATACCTTAACTCTAGAATAGTCTTATCAAGAATTTCAACTAAGTTTTCTAAAACATCCCCAAAATCAAAATTATAACATTCTAAAGATAACACCAAATACGACAAGTCATTCTAAAGTGATATCAATTTTATAACTAGGCTATTAAGGACAAATAAAGTATAACTTATTTAAAAAATTTTCTCCTCCCCCCAAACATGATTTTTAATATATATAGCATTTAATATATAAAATATAAGCAGAAAGAAAAACCACAGCTCAAAAGTACAATCTACCACAGGTGTCTATCAGAAACATTGCCAAATATACTAAAGAATGGTATGCAGTAGAAAGTAAATCTAAACTAAACATGCCAGGTGAAATTGAACTGGAGAAATTCTAAATAAAAGTGCANCCACAGGTGTCTATCAGAAACATTTGCAAATATACTAAAGAATGGTGTGCAGTAGAAAGTAAATCTAAACTAAACATGCCAGGTGAAATTGAACTGGAGAAATTCTAAATAAAAGTGCAAGCATCAACATAGAAAAACATAAAAAAATAAGTACATTTATCTAGAAATATTTTAAATTTATAAACATTGACAACTTATGTCCAGACAACCAGAAAAATGAAATACATCAGCATCTCAACGACAGTAATGAAACTAAACATAGATAAACATCTGATCTATATCTACTAATATACAATCAAGCAATCCACACAACATCCTAACGTCCACAATCAACCTCAAACAATCCAATCCACACAAACAACAAACACAACAAACTACAAGCAGTCACAACTCAAGAACAAACTAATGCANTAAAATGAAATACATCAGCATCTCAACGACAGTAATGAAACTAAACATAGATAAACATCTAATCTATATCTACTAATATACAATCAAGCAATCCACACAACACCTAACGTCCACAATCAACCTCGAACAATCCAATCCACACAAACAACAAACACAACAAACTACAAGCAGTCACAACTCAAGAACAAACTAATGCATATGTACCTTAGGTTGCCTCCCAAGAAGCACTTGGTTTAACGTCGTCAGCCCGACAAATAATGATTCCTCTTGATTCAAAATTTCATTTTAGTAACCACCGATCAATCTCCTAATCTTTTGTTGATATGGAAATTTCTAATAAATATTCAAATTTTATTTTTTTCTTGCAACTTATCATTTTCAGCTCTATAATAATCATCTTGAGGGCATTTAGAGGATCAATTCAAAATATTATTCTTAATGCTTTTTTCTAAATCCAAAATTCTCCCAATGCTTTTTTATATTTGCATATTAATTTCTCTGTTATAATTCATAAGAAATTGATCCCTATACGATAGTTCAAAGTCTCCTTAATTTTGGGTCAGGTTCTCCCTAGGTTTTTTTTTATTCTGGGCCAAATTCTACTAAGTTACTTAATTTCTTGAATACTTCTATAGATCTTGAGAATTGCTGGTCTAATTTTGTTTTTAGAGTCTCTAAGGGAATGGTGGAGGTGGTCTTTCTATGTTTATCTTACTTGAAGAGACTTGTTTCTTCAAATCCTTAGAAACATGTTCTTAGTTGTTTTAGTTTCCACGATTTCCTTATCAACCTCATTCTCTTTTTGAACTACATTCTCCATCTCTCTTCCACTACTTAGTTGTTCCACTTTTAACTTGCTCATTTTTCTATTCCATAGGGTTTATCTTAGTGTTGCTTGGAAGAGTTCCTTGGAGACGATTGCAAAGTGAGTTTGCAAATTGTCATAGATGGTTTTCTATGTTTCTTATTGTAGCATCTTGGCTTTGAAGCTAACTCCCTAATTGAATAACAACCTCTTCTATGGATAACTTCTTCTCCTTATACTGTGAGTTAGAGTTACATTCAAAAGGAAAAGAAGGTCTAAAGTTAGAAGTACCCGATGATTCCAATTAACTATAGGATTAACTTGATTATTTCCCCACAATTCCTCCGGAGTTGTAATTCTAGTTAAATTTGGAATGATTCTCTTAGCTTGGGTTGTAACATTTAGAAGAAGGGTTATTTGGGTCGCATGGAAATTTTCAAAAGGGTTAGTGTAATAAGTTTTCTTCAATGATTGGGGTAATTTGAGGTTGACTCNAAAAAATATTACATCACGACTCCGCACGTAGAGTTACGTGCGGAGTCCAATGAAATTACGGTGATCGGTCCGGTAACACAAGAAAATATTCTTCTCATGTTATTCCATGTTTTTTAGGTGTTATTGTGTGTTATTCATGCGTTATTGTGTTCTGGGAATATTCCCGATGTTATAATAACATATCAATAATATTTGAATAACACACAATAATACATTAATAACACGCAATAACACTTGAATAACACTTGAAGAATATTCTCTTATGTTATCAGACAATTTTTTTTCTACATGGTGTGATTTCATTAGACTCCGCTTGTAACTCTACGTGCGGAGTCCTATGCAATATTTTTTCCACTAGAAGAGTGTAAGATTCTCAGTAATATTTCAGTTAATTTTATTAAGGAAAATTTATACACATATCACACAATTCTTATATATTTACATTTCTAACACCTAAGATTTGATAATTACACTTAACCACTTCGATGTTAAGAACTTGTTTGGGATCAATTTTATTATTTTTTTATTTGTTCTTAAATGTAAAATACCCCTTTTATTAATTGGAATTAATACAAGGTATAGTGCGCTATGGGGTCCTCGGAAAAGGATGCTAGACTTCATAGTTTGCACTTGTGCATCAGAAACAGTTTTGAATACCTGCCTCCTCCATTAATGGATTTTGATCTGTATTCCTCACAAGCCAACAACAAAATTCAATCATTTTACATGAATCTCGAGAAATGATACGGACCTCGAGATAATTTTTTGAATAAAAAATATTCAAACTTTGATAAAAAAACATCTAGAGCTCTGATTTCAACAAACTTATAATCAAACTGACCGACTCGACAAGAATAACCCAATATTATCAAAATTGATTCAATCCGAATAAAATCAAGCCCAGATCAAGTCATTACACCGCTTTTAGAAGTTTTCGAGACATATTTGGAAGGTCAAACAAATGTAAATTCTGATGAGTCTATAGTCAAATCGAACATCTTGACAAGACGAATCCAACGAGTCCGAGATCACTCAAATATTCATAAAATGTCATTTGATCGAGGGTGGTCCTCTAAACTGTCCGATCAAAGTAATTTATATTTCTGTATTAATTGCACTCATAATTCTATAAATAGAATCTCATCTCTCTCATGAGGGGGAGAAGAGAGCTTGAGGCTTGAGAGATAACTTAAAGCTTTGAAAATGAGTTGAAATCCAACACCAACCCTGCCATAATTGATCGCCGTGGTCGACCACAACTGACCGTCGTCGACACCCGCAAACTGCTTGCGACCACCGCTAACCGCTGCCAACCACCTCCTACCGACCACCACCCTTTCCAACAACAAACTCATTCGTATATCAACATTGTAACTTGGGAAGATTGGTAACCCTTTCTCGTCTGTGGTACCAGTAAATGCAACTGTAATCAACATTTTATAGGAGAACTTTTCAACTGGGTCAGAGCCCCATGGTTTTTCCCTTTGCGAGTTTTCCACATAAAAACTTATAGTGTCATTACTATTTTTTCTCTCTTCTGAGTGTGTGTTGAATCTTCGCACCACGTTAAGACAATAATATGTTATTCTACTGTCACAAATTTTCTAGCATGCATCATTTTGACATCGTTTGTGGGAGGCGAAATTGCGTTCATAATTTTTTTCAACTCTAAGCACCGAGCCCCTACTTCGTTTACTAATGATGTACATCATCCAACTGCAAAGAAACCTCATTTACATCTTCAAGATCATCTCTGAAGTATTCTTCAATGTGGGAGGCAACCTTCACTGCAGTCTCGAAAGCTTGTTAACGTTAACGTTCCGAGTATTATTGTAGCTTAGTTGTCTTCTAAAATCTTATTCAAACATAGCCTTTCACATCTTCTTCAGACTGTGGGACAACCTTCATTGTAGTCTCGAAAGGTCGTTAACATTAGCATGAACGTCCCTGGCACAACTGTGGTAAGGTAGTCATCACACATTTCATTCAAACAATAAGACTTTGACAACCGCTCCTAAACATGGGACAATCTTCGTCATATATTATAACACTTCCTCAGTGCCATGTCATTGTACTAGTGTTCTTCAACTATATGAAGAAGCTGATATGTTCAAGGTTCGATACATGAGTTATTTTACAAGCTCGCGTGGAAAATACCTCTATTAGGGGTAAATGATTCAAAAGCAACAACTAACGAGTTATAAAACATGATCATTGAGTATGACTGCAACCATATTTACAATAAAACATACGGTCCATTGCAACCTACACCTGTCTCGAGAAACACAGAGCATCTCTAACACCTCTTTCTATGCTTAATCAATCCAAGGGAAATTCGATTCGACTTCTTCCATTAGAAGCTGCAGTTGTCAAGCAAAAGCTTCGACATACAGCCTTGGATAGGTCAAAAGTACTTAAAAGATTTCCTTCGACCTCTTCCATAATAGATTACAATCATCAAGCAAAAGATTTCTCAATTGATTTCATATGACTTTGTCCGTTAAGGATTAATACCGTCGAACATCTCTATTATACAACTAAAAAATGGTCTTATATCCTTAATAGATTCTCCTTTGAACCATGCCCCTCGAAGTCAAGCTTAAGAGACAAAAGTTGATAAGAAGATTCGGTACCCCTACAAGTTGAGTCTAGGAGGCAAGACTCAATGTGAAGATATGATGCTGCTAGAAGACAAGCCCAGGAAGCATGTCTCAATAGAAAGCTACCATGCTCCTGAAAGTAAAGCCCAAGAGGTAAAACTCGGTGGGACGATTCGGTACGCCTTGGAAGTTGAGCGGCAAAGACTTGATGGGAAGTTACGGTGCTTCAAGAACTCAAGCCCAGGGGGCAAGACTCGATGTGAAGCTGACATGCCCCTATAAGACGAGCATAAGAGGCAAGTTTCGATGGGAAGCTAATAGTAAACAGAATCACTAAAAAAGACTCTAAGAGAGCAAGTGGTTGACAGGGTCTCCATTGAAAGACCGCAAAAGGCTACAAGCTTCAGAATGCATAGATATATTAAAGACTTCAAAAGGTTGTAAGCCTCAAAAGACACACACGTACATAGAAGGCCAAAGAAAGCTACGAATCACATAAGGTATCAGTTCATTTCAAGCTCCTATAAGGCATAAGCCCCAAAGAAAGCTACAAACTCAGAAGGCACTGGCTTCAAAAGTTACACGATTCTCCATTTTATAAAATACGTATGTTAATTTTAATTGCAGAATTTCAGACAATTGAGAAGTCACAAAAATCTCAAAAATAACGTCAAATACGTACAAGGAAATATATTATTATCATCTACAAATGTCACACCAGATGATTAATAAGACTATAAAGAACAATAAAAACTTATGCAAAAGGCTACAAGAGATATTGCCGATACAGAAGCACGAAAATCGCCCCTTAAAGCGTGGCGGGAAAACTTTAGCATTTATTCATCCCCACCGAAATGTGCAACAACAACAAGCAAGATCTTGAGTCACATGTTGGGCAGGAACGAAGAAAACTTTCCTCATCTAACCAATGCAAAAGAAGATTATTGGTCACTTGTTACGCAAGACGAGAACAACTTTTTTTGTGTAGCAACATGAAAGAAGATTTTGTTGATCGCTTGTTACACAAGACGAGAACGACTTTTTTTTGTGACGTAACACAAAAAAATATCCTATTAATCGCCTGCAACACAATATAGAGACGACTTCATCTGCGTCGCAACAAGAAATAAGATCTCATTGTTTGTCTGCTACGCAGGATGATGATGATTTTTCTCTTCATCGCAACGTGAAAGAAGATCTCATTGCTCGCCTGCTATGCAAAACATGGACGATTTTCCTCTTCGTCGCAGCGTGAAAGACGATCTCTATCCTCATCAGTTGCACAGGACAGAGACGACTTTCCTCTTCATCGCAACGTGAAAAAAGATATCATTGCTCGCCTATTACGCAGGACGAGGACGATTTCTTCTTAGTTGCAACACGAAATATATCGTTGCTCGTCTGCTACATAGAACGGGGACGACTTTCCTCTTGACCGCAACATAAAAGAAGATCTCGTTGTTTTCTTGCTATGCAGAATTGAGACGACTTTCTTATTCTGAAAAATTTCGCTAACAAAAGACTCCCCTTTGCACTCTCCCTATTTTTTCTCATCTCCTCCTCACTTGTTGTTTTTCTCCTCATCCATGACTTTTATTTATAGACTTAAGAGGAGGCATACCACTAAAGGCAATCATTAAAAAAAATAAAAACTGAAATTTGCATTAATTCTCATCTTTTCAAATTCCATCTCTTGGTCCTCCACATCTCTCATTCAAAATTTAAAAACAAAAAATAAAAATTATTTCAGGTATTAAAAAATATTTTCATATTTTATTCTTTAAAAATTATTAGTTAAATGTAATTTAAATATATTTAAAGTACTTTTTAAACCAAAATTTAGTGTGCGTGCGTTTATATATATATATATATATGAAAAAAAAATGAATTCTTCGCGTTCCAAATAAGCTTAGGTCCGCATTCCACCTTTTAGCCTTATGAATTCCCTCATTATAACTGGGGGGGGAGCTGGCTAAATCCCCCATATGGTCCGAGTGCTACAGGTCCAGCTCCACGTCGGTTCAAATTTCATCGGCTCAGCTCCTTAAACGGTTCGAATCTCGCAGCCCATAGTACTAATTTCCTGGGCCGATCCAACTACCGCAGCCCACCTGTCAACCCTCCAAATTCCCAGTCTCATCCCGCCAGCCTGGCTCCCCATTCCCATTTATGCGGCTATGTAAGACCGCAGTGTATTTTCATAGCCCGCCCTTTGGCCCGCACAGTGCTTCGGTAAAAGTAATATTTTTCATGTTTTGCAAGGTTTACAAACCCCAAACTCTTCGTAGAAAGCAAAAGGGCACCAACTTGGCAAGTCCAACGAGCACAAGAACACTCAATTCTGACATCATTAAGACACTCAGATATTCATCAAATATCGTTCAATCGATGAAACTCCACTGAGCCTTCCAATCAAAGTAATTCATATTCTCGCATTAATTGCACCCATAACTCTATAAATAGAGTCACACTCCTCTCATGAGAGGGAGAGGAGAACTTGAGGCTTGAGAAAGAACTTAAAGCTTTGAAAATGAGCTGAAGTCCATCACCACCCCTACTACCGTCGATCATCGTCGTCCACCGTCAACCACCACCGACTCCATCGACCACCACTGACCGTTGTCGACCACCGTTGTCGACCACCATTGCCAGTCACCGCCCATTCCAACAACAACACATTCGTACATCTATGTTGTAACTTAGAAAGCCTAGTAACTCTTTCACACCTATGGAACAAGTGGTTGCAAGTGTAATTATCTTTTTATAGCAGAACTTTTCAGTTGGGTCAAACCCCCGTGATTTTTCCTTTTCCAGATTTTTCAAGTAAAAACTTCTGGCGTCATTACGAATTTTCTTCTCTCTTTTGAGTGTGTATTGAATCTTTGTGTCACACTATAACGATAAATTGTTATTCTACTGCAGCAAATTTTCTAGCACGCATCAATTTCCGCCTTTGTCCTTCTGCATTGTTCTCAACATTTCTAATTTTATTTCTCCACTTCAAAACCAATTTTAAGATGGTCATAATCTGTACATATCTCTCAAGCTATTTGAAATGTGCTCATGGTTCTAAGATGATCAATTAGAATGTCCAATAGTTAGATTACACCAGGCTAACTAAAATGATTTAAGACCACAGGTCAAGAAATTAAGATTTTATATATGAACTCAAAATTAAGAAAGTATATTAAACTGAAGCAAAGTTTGAAAAGTTTGTGAACAATTCTAATGCCGAATGATACTCTACATGACAAAGCTACGCAGTGCATAGCTTACTTAATAGCGGAAGAGAAGCTTTATAATTCAACAGCAATTACTTCAGCANCGAACAAATATTTGTTCGTGTTGTTCGTGTTCTACTCGTTAACTTAACGAATGAGCCGAACACAAGCTTCTTAATGAGCCGAACACGAGCTGTTCATGAGCAATGTGTCGTTTTGACAGCCCTATATGTAAGTAAATACCCCTTTTATTAATTGGAATTAATACAAGGTAGAGTGCGCTATTGGGTCCTCCGAAAAGTATGCGAGACTTCATAGTTTACACTTGTGCGTCGGAAACAATTTTGAATACCTACCTCCATTAATGGACTTTGATCTGTATTCCTGATACGTCACCAACAACATTCAATCATTTGATACGGATCTCGAAATTTTTTGAATAAAAAAATTCAAACTTTGATAAAAAAATCACCCAGAACTCTAATTTCAGCAAACTTATAATCAAACTGACCGACTCAACAAGAATAACACAATATTACCAAAATTGGTCCAATCCGAACAAAATCAAGCTCAGATCAAGTCATTACACAACTTTTAGAAGTTTTCTAGACATATTTGGAAGGTCAAACGAATGTCAATTCTGACGAGTCTATAGTCAAATCGAGCGTCTTGACAAGATAAATCCAACGAGTTCGAGATCACTCAAATCTGACATCATTAAGATACTCAAATATTCATAAAATGTCATTAGATCGAGGTTAGTCCTCTAAATCGTCTGATCAAAGTAATTTATATTTCTACATTAATTGCACTCATAACTTTATATATAGAGTCATCTCTTCATGAGGGGGAGAAGAGAGTTTGAGGCTTGAGAGAGAACTTAAAGCTTTGAAAATGAGCTGAAATTCAACACCAAACCTGCCACAATTGATCGTCGTCGTCGACCACCGCTGACCGCCGTCGACACCCGCAGCCCGCTTGCGACCACCACTAACCGCTGTCGACCACCTCCTACCGGCCACTGCCCTTTCCAACAACAAACTCATCTGTACATCAACGTTGTAACTTGGGAAGCCTAGTAACCCTTTCTAACCTGTGGTACCAATAAATTCACTGTAATCAACATTTTATAATAAAACTTTTCAACCAGGTCAAAGCCCCAAGGTTTTTCTCTTTGCGAGTTTTCCATGTAAAAATTTCTGGTGTCAATACTAATTTTCTTCTCTCTTCTGAGTGTGTGTTGAATCTTCGCACAACGTTAAGACAATAATATGTTACTCTACTGTCACGAATTTTTTAGCATGCATCAGTTTGACATCATTTGTGGGAGGCGAAGTCGCGTTCAGAATTGTTTTCAACTTTAAGACACCGAGCCCTTACGTTGTTTCTGTTTCAGGGCATAATTGTAGCTTAGTTGTCTTCTCAAATCTTATTCAAACACTCTTTCACATCTTCTTCAGACTGTGGGGCAATCTTGATTGTAGTCTCAAAAGGTCGTTAAAGTTAGCATTAAAGTCTCGGGCACAAGTGTAGTAGGGTAGTCATCACACATTTCGTTCAAACAACAAGGTTTTGAAAACCGCTCCTAAACATGGAACAATATTCGTCGTATATTATAACACTTCCTCGGTGTCACGTCACTGTACTAGCGTTCTTCAGCTATATCAAGAAGCTGACCTGTTCAAGGCTCGATACATGAGTTGTTTTACAAGCTCGCATGGAAAATACCCCTATTGGGGGCAAAAGATTAAAATGCAACAGCTAACGAGTTATAAATCATTATCCTTGAGTATAAATGCAACCATATTTCCAATAAAACATACGGACCATTGCGACCTACGCCCGTCTCGAGAAACATAGAGCATCTCCAACACCTTTTTCTAGGCTTAATTGATCCAAGGGAATTTTGATTCGACCTCTTCCAACACAAGTTGCAGTTGTCAAGCAAAAACTTTGGCATACAACCTTAGATAGGTTAAAAATAGTTAAAGGATTTCCTTCGACCTTTTCTATAATAGATTACGATCGTCAAGCAAGAGCTTCGACCAACAACCTAGGATACGTCAACCATCCTCAGTGGATTTCTTATGACTTTGTCTGTTACGAGTTAATACTGTCGAACATCTCCATTTACACAACTCAAAAATGTTCTTATATCCTTAATGAATTCTCCTTTGAACCATGCCCCTCAAAGTCAAGCTTAATAGACAAAACTCGATAGGAAGATTCGATGCCCCTAGAAATTGAGCCTAGGAGGAAAAACTCCATGTGAAGCTACGATGCTCCTAGAAGACAAGCCCAGGAAGCAAGTCTCGATAGAAAGCTCCATGCTTCTGAAAGTAAAGCCCAGGAGACAAAACTCAGTGGGATGATTCAGTACCCCTGGAAGTTGAGCGACAAAGACTTGATAGGAAGTTACGGTGCTATAAGAACTCAAGCCCAGGAGGCAAGACTCGATGATAAGCTGCCATGCCCCTAAAAGACGAGCACAAGAGGCAAGTTTCGATGGGAAGCTAATAGTAGACATGGTCATCACTAAAAAAACTCCAAGAGAGCAAGTGGTTGACAGGGTCTCCATTGAAAGACCGCAGAAGGCTACAAGCCTCAGAAGGCATAGATATATCAAAAACCTCAGAAAGCTGCAAGCCTCAAAAGACACAAGTACATAACAGACTAAAGAAAGCTACGAGTCACAAAAGGTATCGGTTCATTTCAAGCTCCTATAAGGCATAAGCCCGAAAGGGCACAAACTCGGAAGGCACGTGCCTCAAAAAATACGCAATTCTCCATTTTGTAAAGTGTGTGCTAACTTTAATTGTAGAATTTCATACAATTGAGAAGTCACAAAAACCTCAGAAATAACGTAAAATACGTACAAATAAATATATTATCATCATCTACAAATATCACACTAGATGATTAAAAAGACTATAAAGACCAATAAGAACTGGTACAAAGGCTACAAGAGATATTGCTGATAGAGAAGCACGAAAATCCCCCCTGAAAGCGTGGCGAGAAAACTTTAGCATTTCTTCATCTCCACTGAAATATGCAGCAACAACAAGAAAGATCTTGAGTCACTTGTTGGGGAGAAACAAAGATAACTTTCCTCATCTCATCGATGTGAAAGAAGATTGTTGGTCAGCTGTTACGCAAGACAAGATCAACTTTCTTTTGCATAGCAATATGAAGGAAGATTTTGTCGATCGCTTGTTACACAGGACGGAGCCGACTTTTTTTTTGTGTCGTAACACAAAAAAGGATCATGTTAATCGCCTGCAACACAATATAAGGATGACTTTCTTCTTCGTCGCAATAAGAAAGAAGATCTCATTGCTTGTCTGCTACGCAGGATGAGGATGATTTTCCTTTTAATCGCAACGTGAAAGAAGATCTCATTGCTCTCCTGCTACGCAAAACAGATACGACTTTCCTCTTGGTAAAAATGGGACAACTTTCCTTTTCGTCGCAACATGAAAGAAGATCTCTATGCTCATCAGTTGCACAGGACGGGGACGACATTCCTCTTCATCGCAAAGTGAAAAAAGATATCATTGCTTGCCACTTACGTAGAACGGGGACGACTTTCCTCTTGGCCGCAACATGAAAGAATATCTCGTTGCTTTCTTACTATGCAGGATTGAGACGACTTTCTTATTCTGGAAAATCTCGCTAACAGAAGACTCCACTTTGCACTCTCCCTCTTTTTTCTCTTCTCCTTCTACTCACTTGTTGTTTTTTCCCTCGTTCATAACCTCTATTTATAGGCTTAAAAGGAGGCATAGCACTAAAGTCAACCATTAAAAAAAATAAAAACTGAAATTTGCATTAATTCTCATCATTTCAACTTCCATCTCTTGGTCTTCCGCATTTCTCATTCAAAATTTTTTAAAAAAAGAGAATATATCTCAAATTCCACCTTTTAGCCTAAATCCCGCATATGGTTCAAGTGTTGCAGGTCCAGCTCCACGCGGTTCAAATTTCATCGGCTCAGCTCCTAAAACAGTTCAAATCTCACAGCCCATTGTATGAATTCTACTTTGTAACTTAAAAATCTGGTACCTTTTTCCCACCTATGAAACAAGTGGTTGCAAATGTAATTATCTTTTTATAGCAAAACTCTTCAGTTGGGTCAGACCCCCATGGTTTTTCCTTTTCCAGATTTCCACGTAAAAATTTTTGGCGTCATTACGAATTTTCTTCTCTTTTGAGTGTGTATTGAATCTTTGTGTCACACTAAGATGATAAATTGTTACTCTACTGCAGCAAATTTTCTAACACGCATCAATTCCCGCCTTTGTCCTTTTGCATTGTTCTCAACACTTCTAATTTTATTTCTCCACTTCAAAACCAATTTTAAGATTGTCATAATCTTTACATATCTCTCAAGCTGTTTGAAATGTGCTCATGGTTCTTGGATGATCATAAAGTATGCAATTAGAATGTCCAATAGTTAGATTACACCAGGCTAACTAAAATGATTTAAGACCACAGGTCAAGAAATTAAGATTTTATATGTAAACTCAAAATTAAGAACGTATATTAAACTGAAGCAAAGTTTGAAAAGTTTGTGAACAATTCTAATGCCGAATGATACTATACATGAGAAAGCTACGCAGTGCATAGCTTACTTAATAGCGGAAGAGAAGCTTTATTATTCAACAGCAATTACTTCAGCTATCAATTTCTGAATCAAAGATTGGGAGTATGTTGAAAGCTGAAGAACCAAGATGAACTCCTCGAACTACCCCGTCATAGCCAACCTTTATCCTGTGACAGAGGAGCAAAATAGCATCCCATAATGCTGTTCTTCCCTGAAAATAAACCAAAAACATTTTATGAGTAGATGAGTTGCTTTAGCAAAAATGGCCTAACCAATATGAACACAATGGTACAAACATTGCAGTTTTAAGATTTAGGGTCTGTTTGGGACAGATTTTTGTATGCTTTGTTTTTCAGACCGATTCTATTTGAGAAATTGTTTTCTTGCTGCTTTCTGTAATAGAAAGGTATTGTTTTTAATACGAGTTGTTAAAATGTGATGCTTGTTAGAAAGCTTCGATTTGACTTTTTAAAAATAAAATAAATTTATAATAGTCACCGCAGCTATTTGAAAACTATTTTTTTCTTTACAGCTACCCTAAACAGCTTTTTAAAAAACAGTTTCTTTTGAGGCTTTATGCATGCAACATGAAAAAGGAATAGATTTTCTCTAGTATCCCTTGGTAAATATTTATATTGATTGATATAATGCTCATTCTTTTAAGCCTTGCAAATATACCAATTGAACTTATTTGTCTTTGTTTTAAATCAGCTTGCTCTAAGGAAAGGCAGGTGCCATACTTTTATGATGTGTTGGGTATTATATGTTTTTGCCCGCTTTATGGAAGGCACAGGCAAAAAACTGCTTTCAGAAGCAGTTGGTCCCATTGAAAAAAACTTTCAGCATTCAGGCAGCAATTTTCTACAGCATGGACAAAATATTGCGTCCGGATGTCAGCACGTACAGACAGCCAACCACAACACACTGCATCACCCATCGATGAGATGTATGACGATGTGGCGCCCTGTGGTTGCCCGTCCGAACATGCGATGTTCGGACGCAATATTTTCTAACATAAATGACACTATAAACAAACAAAGCCTTGGTAAAAACTTTTTACTATTTGCAAGTCAACCTTAAGAGTACTTGAAAAATACTTTGGATTAAACCTTAATGTCTTAAGAAATAAGAACTATAAAGTTATAATTAAGAAAGCCAAGCAGACGATTTGAAATCAGCAAACGATTTGAAATAACGAAGTTTAAAATAAGGAAAAAGGGTAAAAGGTAAAGAGTTTATCAAGAGTTTCATGCTTATATATAAGGAGACAATCACTGGCAAAAATTTTTAAGTTGCTCGCTTGATTAAGGTGTTGATCAAATTTCTAAAAACCATAGACCCCTATTTATAATTACAAAGCGATGTTGATTACCCATAAGACTTGGTAGAAAGCAAATCAATCGTTTCATGACTGACAAATCATACCAATCAGATAAAAATCACACATACCATAGAATAGAGAAGACCAATCATAAAAACCACACAAAGTAGGTGGGGATCGTAAAGGAGTTAATTAAAGCCGTCGGATAGACAAGGTTGTGAAGCAAAAAGCCACAAGAGGTAGCTATCATCAAAAAGTTGCATAAGGAAGAAGTTGCTAAAGGGGGAAGCTTTGGAAAAAGCACTCTTCACTTCAAGCCTCAGAGAAAAAATTAAATTCTGACAAATAATTTAGTCAAATTTTATCCAAGAGGTCTAGGCATTGCTCCTAGATTTTTAACAAAATACCCATGTATGTCCCTTTACAACTAAAGGTTCCTCTAATTTTCATCATCATTCACTAGTTAACATGATTTCATCTCCACTAATAGCTCTAGGTAAAATATTAATATATTTGTTCAAAATCTATATAGTCTGTTGCATGAATAGAGAACAGAAAAAGAAACATAAAAATAAAAACATTGGTTTATAGTTCATATCATAAAACCAAATCAAATAAACTAAAAGCCGGACTAATGCCAAAATTTTCCAAGATGTTTTTAGCTTGAAAATATTCATTTTAACTTGTTACATGACCCTATATGATCCAGTTTCTTCTTATAGCTAATTTGCTAATTTGTTACATGACCCTACATGATCCAATTTCTTCTTAAAACCGAAAGAAAGACAAAGCCAAACTTATACAAAGCCAACCTTATAAAAAAACATAAACTCTCCAAAAACTGCCACCCTACCAGATCTAGAGGAGAAAGTAAATTTCTTCCATCGGGAAGTTTTTAGTGACGAAGAACTAGTAGCCCGAGGATTTGATAAAGAATATCATAGGGGATGCCATGATCTTGAAATAAAGGTAGATATAAAATTTTTAACGGTTGTATGAATCTAGATGAATTTATAGAGTAGCTCCAAATAGTGAAACGAGTCTTTAAATATAAGTTTCACCTAAGAGAAGGATAAAGCTGGCAGTCGTAATGCTTGGGAAGAATGCTTCCTTATGGTGAAAATTTTTAAAGCAACTATGTAAGCGTAAGGTAAAAAGTAAAATCACTACTCGATTTAAGATATAACAAGAAATGCAGCACAAATACCTACCAACAAATTACAAATGGAATATATTCTTGAGGCTTTACCACTTAGAAAAATGATATCTCAGTAGTTAAGTAAATTATTGAGTTCGAGCAGCTTATGTTGATGTGTGAGTTGTTGAAGCCTNGGCAGTCGTGATGCTTGGGAAGAATGCTTCCTTATGGTGAAAATTTTTAAAGCAACTATGTAAGTGTAAGGTAAAAAATAAAATCACTACTCGATCTAAGATATAACAGGAAATGCAGCACAAATACCTACCAACAAATTACAAATGGAAAATGTTCTTAAGGCTTTACCACTTAGAAGAATGATATCTCAGCAGTTAAGTAAATTATTGAGTTCGAGCAGCTTATGTTGATGTGTGAGTTGTTGAAGCCTAAGGAGAATATCATAGCTAATTATCTTGGGAGATTAAGATCATCCATTAGCAATCTGACATAGTTACAGCCATATTGAATATTACAGGATGTCCAGACCTTAGAACTGAAGGTGAAAAAACAACATAGCAGTATCAGGTCTGCACTACCTTCAAATAAGCTTCAGTTGCATAATCAGATAGCAAAAGCACATCTAGTGGAGCATCATAACCGACCCCACCAGAGAAGAAACAATTTCATAGTGGAGAAAGACAGAGCACAACAACACTCCAAACTCCATCACAGCCAACAAGTACTTCACGTGCCACGGCTTTGGGCACATTACGTTCGACGGTCCAAACAAAAGACTGATATCTTTCACTGAGTAAGGTGCAATGGAGGGCGCTGGAAGTGAAGAGCTAAAGGAGAAAAATGGAAGGGAGTACCGACAATCCACAGATGAGGGGGATATGGTAATGATCCGACGGGTCCATCAAACTAGCTTGCAAGAGAGAAACACGAGCACCGCCGCAACACATTTTATACTTGTTTTACCGTGAAGGGAAAAGTGTTCAACCTGATTATAAATGAAGCTAATTGTGAAAATGTGACATATATGCAACAAATGGATAAATTGGGCCTCACTACTCAGAAGCATTCTCAGTCATATTTCCTAAATTGGTTAAAGAAGAGTAAGGCCAGTGTTCACAGAAGATTTCTCGTGGAGTTAACTATTAAAGATAAGTTCCATGAGCAAGTTTGGTGTGTCATTGTATCTATGAAAATGTGTTTCATCTTCTTAGGTCATCCTTGACAGTATGATTGGTGCACATATCATGGAGGCTACAAACACAAGTAGTTTTTCACTAGATACGAAAAGCCTGTTGTACACTTGCCTTGGAAGAGTTTTAAATGTTTGAGGATGTGGTATCACGAATTATCTTTTTATAGATCATAAGAGAAGCATCTGCAGGACTAAAATTTGAGGTCCCAGAACGTAGTAAGTCCAGCGAACAAATACCAGTCACAGGGCAGCCAACATTAAGCGTGATTTAGCATGTCCCCACTTTAGATAGAGATGAGAAGTTTTAAAACTATTTATGTAAGACCCTGAATAAATCAGGTACTAAATTTCAATTCCATTTAGTGACACATTCATGAACAGATGGTCAGATAGGAGTGGTGAACTGCTACTTCCAAAATCTGTACAAGCATTTTATTAGAAAAAACATCAAACGGTGAGATTCAGGTAATTCCAAAGAAGAAGTAACTTCTCCCACCTGGGGAAAATTGTGCTGGCATCGTGCATGGTTCTGCAGTATCATGGAATCTCGTCGAACGCAAAATCGCAATTATTTCGACAATCGTGAGGGGTGGCCAAAGAAACTGTCTTTTAATTATTTTCTATTTTACAACAAGTTTCCTTTTAGTTTTCTTTTCTTTCTGATTCTTTCCTATTTCTCTAGTTTCTACTTAGGTTGTTTTCGCAAGGGAGCTTTATATTGGTTGTATTGTGATTTTGGATTTTTCAATTTTACTGATTTTATGAATAGAGATATTTTTCTTCGGTTTCATGCTCTTCAGAGCGTTGTATCCACTTCATTTTATAGGTGGTGTATATGTATATTTCTTAGGAACAGGTAGTGGTATCTCCTCGCTGCCCGTATCTCGCCATTTCGTCGTCTAACTTGCTGATTTCAACCACACAAGTCGCAAACAACCTCGAACCTAATTTCCACCAGAAGATTTATTCCTGCAATCCCTTCCAAAAAATGTCGACCACACATTAAACATCCCTCGCTATTCCACAATCACCTGCCGGTGAAATACGCTTCCCAAATACCTCCTAAGAGCCAAAGACCAATATTAGTAAACCTAGGCGAATATAGAAANAGCAGTCCTAATGCTCGGGAAGAATGCTTCCATTTGGTGAAAATTTTTAAAGCAACTATGTAAGCGTAAGGTAAAAAATAAAATCACTACTCGATCTAAGATATAACAAGAAATGCAGCACAAATACCTACCAACAAATTACAAATGGAATATGTTCTTGAGGCTTTACTACTTAGAAGAATGATATCTCAGTAGTTAAGTAAATTATTGAGTTCGAGCAGCTTATGTTGATGTGTGAGTTGTTGAAGCCTAAGGAGAATATCATAGCTAATTATCTTAAGAGATTAAGACCATCCATTAGCAAGCTGACATAGTTACAGCCATATTGAATATTACAGGATGTCCAGACCTTAGACCAGGAAGGTGAAAAAACAACATAGCAGTATCAGGTCTACACTACCTTCAAATAAGGTTCAGGCGCATAATCAGATAGCAAAAGCACATCTAGTGGAGCATCACAGTCGACCCCACCAGAGAAGAAACAATTTCATAGTAGAGAAAGGTAGAGCACAACAACACTCCTAACTCCATCACAGCCAACAAGTACTTCACGTGCCACGGCTTTGGGCACATTACGTTCGACCGTCCAAACAGAAGACTGATATCTTTCACTGAGTAAGGTGCAATGGAGGGCGCTGGAAGTGAAGAACTAAAGGAGAAGAATGGAAGGGAGTATTGACTACCCACAGATGAGGGGGATATGCTAATGATCCGACGGGTCCATCAAACTAGCTTGTAAGAGAGCAACACGAGCACCGCTGCAACACATTTTATACTTGTTTTACCGTGAAGGGAAAAGTGTTCAACCTGATTATAGATGGAGCTAACTGTGAAAATGTTGCATATATACAACAGATGCGTAAATTGGGCCTCACTACTCAGAAGCATTCTCAGTCATATTTCCTAAATTGGTTAAAGAAGAGTAAGATCAGTGTTCACGGAAGATTTCTCGTGGAGTTAACTATTAAAGATAAGTTTCATGAGCAAGTTTGGTGTGTCATTGTATCTATGAAAATGTGTTTCATCTTCTTAGGTCATCCTTGACAGTACGATTGGTGCACATATCATGGAGGCTACAAACACAAGTAGTTTTTCATTAGATACAAAAAGCCTGTTGTACACTTGCCTTGGAAGAGTTTTAAATATGACACTAAATAGGACGCAATGGAGAAAAAGGATTCATGTGGCCGACCCCACGTAGTGGGATTAAGGCTTTGTTGTTGTTGTTGTTGTTGTAAGAGAAGCATCTGCAGGACTAAAATTTGAGGTCCCAAAACGTAGTAAGTCCGGCGAACAAATACCAGTCACAGGGCAGCCACCATTACGCGTGATTTAGCATGTCCCCACTTTAGATAAAGATGAGAAGTTTTAAAAATATTTATGTAAGGCCCTGAATAAATCAGGTACTAAATTTCAATTCCATTTAATAACACATTCATGAACAGATGGTCAGATAGGAGTGGTGAACTGCTACTTCGAAAATCTGTACAAGCATTTTATGAGAAAAAACATCAGACGGTGAGATTCAGGCATTTCCAAAGAAGAAGTAACTTCTCCTACCTGGGGAAAATGGTACGAGCATCGTGCATGGTTCTGCAGTATCATGGAATCCTGTCGAATGCAAAATCACGATTATTTCGACAATCGCAGGGGTTGGCCCAAGAAACCGTCTTTTAATTATTTTCTATTTTACAACAAGTTTCCTTTTCGTTTTTTTTTCTTTCTGATTCTTTCCTATTTCTCTAGTTTCTACTTAGGTTATTTTTGCAAGGGAGCTTTATATTGGTTGTATTGTGATTTTGGATTTTTCAATTTTACTGATTTTATGAATAGAGAGATTTTTCTTCGGTTTAATGCTCTTCGGAGCGCTGTATCCACTTTATTTTACAGGTGGTGTATATGTATATTTCTTAGGAACAGGTAGTGGTATCTCCTCGCTGCCCGTATCTCGTCATTTCGCCGTCTAACTTGCTGATTTCAACCACAAAAGTCGCAAACGACATCGAACCTAATGTCCAACAGAAGATTTATTCCTGCAATCCCTTCCACAAAATGTCGACCACACATTAAACGTCCCTCGCTATTCCACAATCACCTGCTGGTGAAATACGCTTCCCAAATACCTCCTAAGAGCCAAAGACCAATATTAGTAAACCTAGGCGAATATAGAAATATCTGGTTCTGTTATAGAAGAACAAAAATTAACATATGTTTCAAATAGGGAATCCCACTAGTGCATGTGTATTCAGACTCCTATTAACACGGAACTCCATGAACATGCTTGTGTCAAAGGCATCTTAGGTCAGTGCGGTTGGGCCCATCACTTTGCTGTCATGTATCATGGCTTCTAGGCAGAACCATGTTTCCATGAAATAGCTATGCAGATTTACAGGTGCTTTGTTTGGTAACTTCAAATCAAGTCAATTTTCATAGTAGTACAACAAAAAAGGATTGTTAACAATCGAACCGAAATATGAGAACAGTATTACAAATAGCTATGTACATGAACTCAAGGAAAAGACGATGAAAACTCGAGTCAAACAAGTTATAAGGAGCATTTTCAATTAAATCTAGTATGACAGAAGTTTTAATAACATAGAAAAACTCACTTGAATAGAAAACTGCAGTTTCGTATCCCAGTACAAGGAAAAAATTGGAGGCCTTTGTTTCCCAATGGACAACACACAAGCTCCTGGGTGTATAATAGATGGGACACCAGAGATAATTGCCACATACTTTTCAGGAAACCGGTCTTTTGGAGGAAGAACTCCCAAGAACAGAGGATTCTTGCTTGATTGGGCGCCAGAGTAGGATGTTGGGTCAACATGTAGCATCCATTTGGGATGCTCCAAGAAAGCACAGAATAGGTATAACAACAAGTACGAGTCACTTGGAACATCGGTGGTCCATTTTTCGACTGTTTTGTCAAAGCCAGCCCCATGTCCAATATAGTCAAAATTCTTCAAGCATGAACCTTCGGCGAGCTCTGCAAGTGATGGAAAACGCACAAAATTAATAATATATATGTATGTATATATATATATATATATATATATATATATAATCGATGAAATAATTTATGCTAAACCACTTGTGTCTAGTCGTACAATTAGATATGCTTCTTTTTTATCAATTGATGAAAAACTAATTTTGAATGCAGCACATAGCATCCTTGTCCTATATCAGTCCTATATCAGTGGTATCATTTAGTTTCCTTAGGCGCTTCTTATTGTGCGTTAATGCTCTTTTTTTTCATTTTCTTATTTTTTTCCAAGTTCTAGCACATCATAAAACATGTAGTTGTTATAGTTTTTTTCCCATTAGTTTATTAGTCACTTTATTCATCTATGGCAAACATGATCGAGATCCCTTGAAAATTTTGTGGCATATTGTATTATCTAAGAAATAATATTCCCAAAAATGTCATTCCTTTTGAACTTGATTTAGCTTGTCACTCCCACCAAAAAAATTGTAATTTTAAGTCCAATGCATATATAAGATGTTGATTTTTATCAACTCAATGAGCTCTATGAGTTTATAATTGAAACTTATTCAAATTTAGCANTTTACTCTATTCTTTAGTCATTGCACCCACCAAAAAATTTGTCATTTTAAGTCCAATGCAAATATAAGATGTTGATTTTTATCAACTCAATGAGCTCTATGAGTTTATAATTGAAACTTATTCAAATTTAGCATTCTCAATCACCAAAAATATTAAATCTGCAAAGGCATCAAATTAACATATTGTGAGTTAAACAATTTAGTGACTTCAAAATGACTACTGATGTCTCCTATCAGACACAAGGAAATTGATATGGAAAGAATAGCACATGTTAGGGGTGTTTGGCTGCAACTAGGATTTAAGTTAAATAGAATTTAGTAAATTCAGTAAATCCAGATTTATCAAATCCAAAAGTTGTTAAAACCAAAATAGTTTCTGGTTCAGTTAATATTAAATTTGTTCGACATGTTCGGCATAAATCCTTTTGAAGTATTTCTTCCTAAGTTAAATTCGTTAAATCCATCAAATGATTGGATTTAGTAAATCCCAATTTACTTCACAAATTAGATGGAAAAAAATGAAAACTAGATTTAATGGGGCACCAGACTTGCCTAACCTATTTTTCCTATTTGGCAAGACTTACATAAATCATGTTACAACTTGCTACCAAATATTATTTTTATGTGAAAGAACGGATTAAATCACACGTGCAACTTGAGAGATAAATACCTAAACAACTATTATCAAGGGTAGAAATCCTAGGGACCAAATAGGGCCCAACCTAACCCCTCATTGGTATGGATGAAAAATTTGCCGTTGCTTATTAGCACCTTCAGCCCCAATCAACTGTTCCAAATCATCTACCTCATCTCATGCCTCCCTTTAGAACATAATAAAATCATGTTGATCCACCAACAATTTCCTTGAGTTCGATGAGGGTTGAGGCCCCATATCATTAAACAAGCAATATGATCAACCTACTATACACATCAATACAATGATAGAATATTGAGCAAAATTATATAAAAAATAAAGAATAAATATACCAAATATCACAATCACAAGACACAAGTTTATTAGATGATATTCACATAAGTCAAGATGTTTATACCTCAAATATTCCACTAATTCTTAAAAGAATAGTACATCAAATACATCCGACAAACAAAAAAGAAATGTATAGATACTAATTTTCTTATATCAAAAATTGAGAGGAAGCAAAACCACGTTTTGTGAAAATAAGGTTTGAATGTAAAGAAGTTATTGCAATTATATTCTTTCCTTATCAATTGCAAGAGTTTTTTCTTCTTGTCTCTCATATATTGCAAGTGCCTCTCTCTCTCTCTCTCCCTCCCTCTTCTTCCCATTTGCTTTTTTTTATAAATGAATCAACACACTGTAGCCCTCCCCTTATATAGTGCTTGGAGCTAATAGGTAGCAAGTTTAATTTTATTAGAAAAAATGACAAGTTATCATAATATAAATACAAATAGATCATTGTATGAGATAATGTATAGAAGGTAAGCAAATAGTAGTAGATAAGGTAACTATGAGAGTTAGTTAAGAAATATTCTCTTCATATTTTAATAGTCTCCCATTAGAAAATAAAATTTCTAATGTATCACTTAGCGATCGATGTCTAAATACTTCTCTATATGGCACCTCTATATCATTATTAATGAAGATTCAATGAAATTTTGCAAAACCTCAAATTTTTAGAGGTTGCCATTTTTGTAAAGCATATTTGAGGGATTTTTTTGCTCTAAATTTAGCAAGCTTTAAAATATCATCTTCAAGAAAGTTGTGTATGAAGTGATAGTTTAATTGTATGTGCTTCATTTGAGAGTGGAAGACGACATTCTTTACTAATTAAATGTCACTTTAACTGCCACAAAATAGCTAAATATTATTTTTGATCAGTTTAATTCTTTTTAAAAGTCATTTAGCTAAAANGAAGTTGTGTATGAAGTAATAGTTTAATTGTATGTGTTTCATTTGAGAGTGGAAGACGACATTCTTTACTAATTAAATGCCAATTTAACTGCCACAAAATAGCTAAATATTATTTTTGATCAGTTTAATTCTTTTTAAAAGTCATTTACCTAAAATAACATGGTTGGCTTCGAGAACAACAAGGTTTCATCTTGCCTTGAGAATGCAAGTATTTTTTATAACTGTTACACTCAATTGAGGAGCATGCCACCNCTATTTTTTATAACTATTACACTCAATTGAGGAGCATGCCACCTACGAAGTAGATGTACCCGGTAGCACTTGGCATATCTAGGTTTCCTCTCAGATCTACGTCAACATATCTAGCCATTTTGAACTTAATGAGTGATTAA
>JXCR01147219.1:1718-21981 GCA_002079205.1 Phalaenopsis hybrid cultivar
TGAAGATTTTAGAGCAAACATCATTAATGTTATGGCTTATTGCAACCCTTGCATTTATATATACATTTAGCTATTTTCTTTTGCTGTTCGCTAAAAAATTGCAGTATGCTCGGGGCTGGTATGTATGTAAATGTGAAGTTTTAAGTATTAGATATGTAAATACATAATAATTGGGTTGGTATGTATGTAAATGTCTGTTTTGTTGTGATTATTCAATTTATTTATTTTTTCGCTTTACATTTCTTGCAGTAGATTTTTCTAGGTTATCCATGATGGCGAGACGCTAGCTGAGATTAAACTTTACATTCAGAAGAAATTGCAGGTTCTTGAAGAGGAAATCTCAAAGGTAAGACTTTATTCATAAGTTTAAGTGTCAGATATGTATATATTGGAATTGAGCTGTATATATATTAATATCTCATTTCATTATTCATTTGATTTCTAATGTCTCTTTCTAAATACCTTCCCACAGGAGTCGGCGAAACGTCCTGCTCCATTTCTAGTCATTGGAAGAATTCTCGACGGCGGATACTCCATTTCCGAACCTCCCCATCATCATCGGATTGTCCATCATAGATATCGAAGAATTAATTCAAAATCTCAGTTTAAATTTAATGTATTTTTTTATATTTTTTTAGGTTTATGTAAAGCATAAGAATGTACATTAAATGTAAATTTTATTAAAATGTTCAATTCAATTGTTTTTTAGATTTTGATTTTTATTTGAAATTTTACTTGTATTTTTTTTGTACTCTAGCTTAGTTTGTAAATTATAAAATTATAATAAATTGGTTCTTATTTTGTATTTTTTTTAAATAATATTAATATTTTTATTGTGTAAAATTTTACATTCAATTTGTTCACATGAGTTTTTTTTAGCTAATTAATTTTTTTTAGTTAATAAATGTCTTAAATTTTTGTATGAAAATTGCTCTTAAAAATTTTTAACATAAAATTATTAATCTATTTTTTTCATAATAATTATTATAATAATTTTATATTCTAACAAACCAATTTCGAGCCGAACACGAACAAAAAAATATTATTCGAGTCGAACACGAACACACTGTTCACGAGCTATTTTGAACAAAAGTCAATTTCAAACACGAGCCAATTTCGAACGAGCCGAACACGAGAGGCTAGGCTCGTTTACAGCCNAGCCAATTTTGAGCTGAACACGAACAGAAAAAAATAATTCGAGCCGAACACGAACACACTGTTCACGAGCTATTTTGAACACGAGCCAATTTCAAACGAGCTGAACACGAGCCTAGCATGAGCTCGCTCAGGCTTGGCTCGTTTACAGCACTATGTGAGTTCCATTGGAAGCCCCTTATCATAGATCTTGCATAATCATTGGTGGTTTTCAAAATGTCAAGCATGAACTAAAAATTTTACACAAACATGTATCCCTTCCACTGATGTAGATAGAGTTTATTAATGCAATCCTAATATGAGATAACTACAGAAACACAAAAATTTTTAACAATTCACAAATTATTAAGTCATAATTTAAGCAAAGATCAAAACTTTTGATGCAAAATCAAGAAAAGGGCTACATTCATTCTAAATGATATTTTCAAAGTCGTCAAGATCTAAAATTGATATTTCATAAGAAATTTAAGAGCAAATCTAAATTCAAGAGCAACTAAAATTCAGACCCCCCCAAAAAAAAAGTCTCACGTCAAACTTCACATAATTTCAATCAACACAAAAAACACACCAAACATTAAACGAGTACAAAACAAGAACAAGAAAAAGAAAGTTAACAACTATAAGATCCGGGCCTCATGTTGCCATAAGGAGAACTATCTCCCAAAAACTATCAATAGGACTTGCAAAACACCCAAAAAATTCACATTCAGCAACTCACAAAAGAATCACAAGGAAGCACAATTTCTTCCATTATTCAGCACCCAAAAAAGTTCGAAATAACAAATCTTTAGAATCCTAGATGAACTAATATAAAATTACAAGTTTCAATTCAACACATTTGAATTTAAATAAAAAAGGGAGTTCTTAATCATAGTTTCAGCAAAACAGCAAATTTTTATTTTAAGATTCTTGCCTCAAATTTCTAGCAACGTCCATGTGCCCAACCATAAGAGAAAACAGGAAGATGAAGAAACTCAATAGCAAACTACTATCTTACATGTAGAAACACCTGAAAACTTATATCGTTTAAGAAGGAATGCTGCAAAATGCAAAAACTTGGTTTTGATGAAACGTGTTGAATTTTCCTACTGAGCTACAGTGCCTGCATATGGAAACAGAGCCAAAACCCCGCTATAATGATTTTCCGAGAATAGAAGGGAATGGGTTAACTCTATGAGGAAATAAACCAGTAATTCAATAGAAGATTCCAGAATAACATCAGCATCCAATCATAAATCTTGTAGTAGCCGAACGGTACAGCAACAGCATCAACTAGGAAATAAGGAATTCGATATTTGATGATTGGAAAGAACAGGGCAAGGGAAATCAAAAACTAAAATGAAAAGACTTGTAGCAGCAAACCATGTAATCAATACATGAGAAATTTGTGGGATCCAAAGATTCACGCATGACACTTCTGAAACAGTGTGTTTCCAAGTTAAGTTTTCAAAGATAGATTCATTTTTAAATAAAGTACAATCTAGAAATTTCACCCTTATTTTGTAGTGATTTTATGTTTCAGTTCCATATTTCTCACATATGCAAGTTTTTATGATTAATTATCCCTCTGGATCATAAAAAAAAACTATTGATTAAAGATTAGTCGTAGCTTAATATATAGTAGCTTAATATATAATAACAACAGTTTGATTTCAGAATTAAAAGAGATTTATCATCTTTAGCTTAGAGCAGGATGGTGGGGGAAATAATGATAAACACAATCAAGAACTCATTGTTACATTAACCCAGGTTATTGTGTATCTTAGTTTACTTAGAAGAGCAGTCAATCCAATTTAACAGAAGAATCCTTATTAATAGACATTGGCTGCGTCGCCTAAAGGAACATCGTAGGCCAAGAATGAATGTTTGTTTAAGGAGACAACTTTAGGTCGACCAGTGAACTTTTGTCTAGAAGGACAAATTTAAATTAACTTTAGCTTACAAGAGATTTTGTGTTCTTCTAGACAACCCAATGGGTTAATGTAACAATTAGTCGTAGCAGACAATCCAATTTAGGGAACTTGTGGCCTTTGGGTTTTTTTTTTATGGGCTTCGGTTATGGCTATTGGCCGTAATTTAATGATGATAACATTTGAATAGAGGGCCTTGGTAATAATTATATCTTTATCATGGTGTCATCTGATCACAAAAACAAAAGGATCAGAATACATGGCATGTCCTTACTAGAGTAAGATATTTCAGAGTGATGAAAGATATATACTAAGACATTAATTTATTGGAAGTTTTGGATTAGATTTTATATTTGTTACCCTCGATAAATTATTGCAAAGGGTGGAGGAGTTAAATTTTCTTAATCTTAATTGATATAGTTCATTTGATTTTTTTTAAAAATAATTTTCTTAAAATTTTGGTGTTTTTACCATGATTCGTGTCACGACCCGGCCCGAAGCTTCGAGTTAGTCAAGACAGAAACGGACAGTTGGACAGTGGAAATCAATTATATATTATTCTATTTTTATCACTATCAATTTAATATTCAAATAATACATGAAAGAGTCATTAAAGAAAATAATTAAAATTAATAAGTAAAATTTTGTATATTTCTATTTGTTGTTTTCGTCTTCATTTGTTCATCTTCTATTCATCTTGTTCAAATGTTTAAAACCTAAATATATATTAAAACAACATAATGAGTTATTGAGACAAAACCCAAGAGTAATCACACTTCTAAACTACAGTAATCCAAGAAAAAAAAATAATATGCATGTCAGTCTTTCATCATATCTCTATAAGAAATTTTATAATACATTGATCTTTCATATTTTATAAACAATTTGATATATGCTAATGCATGTATATGTATCAATGACACTTTTCTAAATAAATATACACAAATTTTCTATATATTTATCTTAACTTTACTTTTACTTTATACTCTTACACTCTTTACAATAAATTATGGCGCTGTAAGGATCACCGTCAACAAAACTAATACATCATTGGCCGATATTGTCTCATCAGCTCCCGTCGACACAACGGTTAGCAATTTACATATCGCAATTATTTAGGATGGAAAGACCCTTACATGCCCTAAACCGATATTATCTCATTGGCACAATAATTAGTAATGTAAACATCAAAATTTTATGGGGAGATAAGTTCTAGTCTACTCCTCCCTAGCCGATTTATCCCGTCGGCACAACGGTTATTGAAATAACTATCACAATTGTCTGAGGTGGTAGAAACGCGCAAGTACACTGACGTCTCCTATCTATATCATTAGGGGGTGAATTCCTCCTCTGAGTATGCAAATACAAGCATTCATATATAAGATATTTTATTCTTCATAATATACATTATTCTGAGATATTTTTATATATCTAGTAACATGCATATTTACTCTACTATGTAACTATTTGTTATTCATAACCTTCATATTTACATACCTCTTATCTCAAGCATATATTTTCTATCATGCATATTTTTTTCTATCATGCTTATCATGCATATATGTTTCATACCATGTCTATCTTTCATATCATACACATCCTATATATCATGCATCTCATACATTTCTTTCATGCATACCTTGTATATATTTTTTTGGCATTCAAATATATTCTATCTACCAATATGAAAAATCTAACTAAACTAGATAATACATAGAGTTAAGCATACCTTTTGAATAAAGAAAATTACTAAAATTTAGAAAAGTAATTACCACCTCAATTGCCACACTAGATTTGATATTCGATAACTAGCTGGACGTTGTGGTAATTTTTATGTTGTGCTTAATAACCTATAAAACAAAATATTAAACTTTATAATTCAAGTGATTTCCATAAATTGAATTATTCTTCTTGAATTAACATAGGATTATGTTACCTGAAGTTTACGGAGTCATCCTACAACGATTGTCTACACGCTTGCTTCTAAGTCGTCGTCTTAGGTAACCAACCTGAAATCTTAAATAAATTAGAAATTTATAATATCTTATGTCAGCAGGCAGTTTAGCTCAAAATATCATTAATTTGCCAAAACATACATTAAACGGCTTTCTTGGCGACCAGCCCTTCTGCAAAGAGGACAAACTTACTTTTTATCACCTCCAACCACAACTCTCCTCGCTGATATTATGTTAAAACCTTATGGAAGCTTGCAAAAGACTTCCTACACTTCCGACACACAATCAACGCCTAAGACAACTGCCGAAAATGAGAAAGGCACGAAAAACAATGCAAACTTCAATTCAAAGGGAGAGGAAGAAAATGAAAGCTTCAAATATCGTGAAAAAGAGATTCACCCCTTAAGATTTCACCCCAGAGCCCTAAAACCCAAGTTGCAGCTTTCCCAAGTGCCACTCAATTCGAATGATCACAGCCTTTGCATCCAAACTCCCACCCCCAACCCCACCCCGCCTTCTTTTGCCGCGCGAGAAATGTACACGATTGGGATCAAGAGAAAGAAATCGAGAGAATGAGAAAGAAATGAGAAGCTTAAGCCCTAATCGGCCAAACAAAGGATTAAAAGGTGAATGAATGTCGGTTTGCTATAGTGAAACTGTGGGATTAATGTTGGATTAGGGATTAATTATGTTTAATTAAAGTTTATTAAATTGAAAAGTTTCAAATTTTATATTTCTCAATTTGTTCATAATTTACATACAGTGTTCTATATGGAATTGATTGATTTCTTGTATAGAATTTAATCAAATTATTTCGATTAAAATTTGAGGGGTTCAAATTTTGAGGTATATTTTATGTCGTCAAAAATTTTATATGATTTTTAAAAAATTGGTTATTATAATTCGAGCCTAAACTAATTTGAATTGGAATTCGGGGACATCTTAAAAATAGAGCCTAATTCTCAATCAAGATGGCCATTGTCATATTTCAATGATTTTTTTCTGTTTTATTTCTTTTATTTTTACTTATTTTAGAATGATCACATCTTCCTGTATTCAGTTTACAAATCAATATTTTTTCAATCTATATACAACCGTCATAGAAGCACTATCTAAACTTGTATCAAAGAAGATACATCAATGTTAATATCCTTCTCCATATACGTGCACGAGTATCTTAGTATTTCTCCGCTAGTACTATAAAGAGATGAACTTCATCATAGTCATATATGTACATACAATCAGTCAATACAGTTCATATCATTCATGCATGCATTTCATTCAATTCAATATATCTTGTATATATATGATGTAAAATAGTTATCACTTAAATGTAAATCATCACAATAATATGATTAATAAAAAGAAGAATACATAAATTAGAATAAAACTTGACAGTAGAATTTATAGATAGCAGTAATTATCAATGCAATTGGTTAAAAAAAAGATACTACAAAACATAAGGAAAAGTACTCATTTTGATTTCACCTTATGAAATGATCTCTTTTAAATCTTTTAATTTTCTCTTTCTCAGCTTCACTTTTCTCATCTGGTTAAATTTCATAATATTCTAAAATTAATATGTAGCAATTTATAATTAAATTGACTGTAAATGATTACCAAATAAACATTGAATTTATCTCCTTGTCATTTCTTCTTTTGCACAATCCTATCTCGACCTTATTGGTCCCCTTTAATTCAATTAATAGTCCAAATTAAATTAAAAAAATTAATTCATAAATTTTAATATATTGTAATAATATTTTAATTAAAATAATTTATAAAATTAAAACATAAAATTACAAACCATTATAAGCTTTCAAATTAGGCTTCCCCACATCAGAAATTTGCAAATCAGGGGCTTGGTTTCTCGTACAAATTCCTTCTTCCTTCGCAGAGGACACGCTCGTAGCCCCTTCTTCTCATTTGATTTGAACACACACACAAGCTCCTTTCTCTCACAAACAGAGCTACTTGACTAGTGTTCAAACACCTATCTCCAGCATAAGAAGTCTCTCAATGCTCCCGTCCCGCACGCAGAGAACTTCGCATGGAACACCACCAAACCTTCGGAACGTCAACCCTTATTCTCCTTTCTGAGATTGAAACTGCATTTCATGCACACGACAAAATTTCTCGTAGTCCTCTTTGCTTTGTCGCTTCTCTTCTCCTTCACATAGGCAGCCCTCGGCATTTTCTTTTGCAAAGGGCATTGAATCTCCGATAAGAGAAATACAAAACTTTTTCTTCTTCTTCTTCCTTCGTGTTCTGATCTTGTTCTCTCTTATTTAGTTCGCTTCTATGCTCGAACGGGACACTCATCTCCTTAAAACTAAACCGTTGAGATGTTGCTCCATTCAAATTGACACCAACCCTTTAAATTTATTTTATTTTATTTTATTTTATAGTTATTACATATATCAAGTCTTAGTCAAGCTTCTTAATGAACTTGTTCAAAAATTTAAATCATATTATTCATGATTATAAATTAATCGAGCAAAATGCTATTTAAGCTTGTTTATTTAACAATTGAGTATTTATAGAAATATTCAAAATTCTTCAATTAATTAATCAAATAATTATGAACAAGTTTTAATAGAGTCAAGCTACGAGTAGCTTTTTAAAGGTTAGGCTCATTTGTAGCCCTAATCAAAGCAAATGTGTAAGAATTTAGTTTTATGATTTGATAGCTCTTAAAAGATATATGTATCGTTTGGTGCAGTTGCATAACATGGAATTTAACTACATTCAATTGTTTGTAAATGAGCAACGTCATGAGTATAGGGTTTCTCTTAAAGCTGAAAATTCGCCTTATCTCCACTTACAAGCACCTGTTGGGTATCTAGTGGTGATGGTTACAAATAAGGTTCATGTTGTGAATTTAAAACAAAAATAATTTGCATACATTTAGTCTACAATTTATTCAGGATTAGTTCTTCCGGCATAACAAAATACGAAATATTAGATTTATGCTTTACATAGCCGTTATTATTTAAAAATTACCCTTATTCTGTATTATATAGTTTCCTTTTTATCTTTATTATGACTTTAATCACACAATAAGAAATATTAGATTTATGCTTTCCATAGCCATTATTATTTATTAATTACTCTTATTCTGTATTATATAGTTTCTTTTTATCTTTATTCTGACTTTATTTCCTTCCTTATTTGAGTCCATTATAATTGGGTTTAAATACCTCTCTTTTTATCAATGAGAATTAAGCTGCTCTATTCCAAATCTCAACATAGTGACAAAGACAAACCCTAGGTCCAACAGCTATCAGCCTCCTTTGTTAGTTCTAGCAGCCGCTCCTTAGCCACCAGCCTCATTTGCCTGGTCCTACAGCTGGTGGTTCCTTCCTACCGCAGATGTTTCCTGTTGTATTCCAAGTGTCGCTGATCCTATAGGAATCTATAGGTGTCCTTTCTATAGGAAGTTCCAACAGTCGTTGATCTTCAGTTTCTAGAAAGCTTCCTCTTTAGTTCCCTAACGATGCCTAATAACCGGTTCTACAAGAAGTTCCGACAGGCGATGTTTTATTTCTTCTCCTGCCAATACAAAAAAAACAGTTGAACCTGTTAATCGATTCTATAAGAAGTTGTATCTAAATTTCTGAAGATATCTTGCAGATATTTGAATTCCTGAAGTTGTATCTATCTAACGGGACCCTACAGAAATTCATCAATGGCTCAGAACCACAACAACATATCTTTTGGCTCTGTCGAAATTAAGACAGATTCACCAACATGGAATCACCTTTAGAAGGTGTTCTTGATTCTACCAGACGATCAACTCTAACCTCTGCTCCCTTGCAGACTGGAGGACCGAAAATCAACAATTTTTTCATCACAACCCATAAATTGAACGACAATAACTTTATTCAATGGTCTCAATCTGTGTTTTTGTTCATCAAATGACATGGGAAGTTTGGTAACATCACATGTATGATTCGTGAGTTTACAAAGACTGACCCAACATATGAAGCTTGGGAATTAGAGAGCTCCATGGTCATGTTATGACTAATCAACTCCATGGAGACTTCGATTGGTCGTTCATACATGTTTCTCCATTCAGCCAGTGCCCTCTGAACGGTTGTCCGTGATACATACACGGATGTAGTAAATGTTGGCTAACTCTATAAGGTATCTAAGAAGATTTGGGAAGCAAAATAGGGGTCAAGAACCATGACCCAGTACTATAATGACATTTTTGCATTGTAGATGGAATGCAACTTGTACTACGATTACACTTGGGAGTCAACCGTCAACCCATCCCACTTCTAGAAGATTGTAGAAAATGATTGTATGTTCCAATTTCCGACTGGCCTTAACAAAGACCTTGACGAAGTTAGGAGTCGTATTCTTGATCGGGACCATCTTCTTTCCACTCACGCTGCTTTTACGAAGATTCGTCGAGAAGAAAGCAGAAAACTTATCAAGCTCAACACTTCTACTACTTAAGCCGAATCGTCCACCTTGATCTAAAATAGTGCTCAGTCCTCGTCCATGTCACCTCGAACCGCTCACCCCACTTGTGATTATTGTAACAAACTCAACTACACTCAGGAAAAATGATGAAAACTTCATGGTAAACCAGCTTACAAACCTTAGGCCAAATCCTCTGTTGTCAAGGGTCTCACGACGACGTCTGATCCTACCATGAGTCAACCGACTCCCATCCGAAACATACAGGAATCTTTAGAATCACTGAAAATCCAAATTGAGCAATTGATCAAGCTTCTTGGAACTAATCGAGTACTGTCGACCTCCCACATCTGTCAAGGTACTCTTCATATTACTCGCAGTTTATTCCTCCTCTAGTCCGTGAATTATTGATTAAGGTATCAAAAATCACATGACTTGATGCTCGAAAGCTTTCTCAACTTATTATTATTGCTTTGGAAAAGATATAGTTAGAGTTGTCAATGGTTATTGTAGTTTCATTGCTGGTAAATGATCGATTATTCTAACAACTGAACTAACTTTGGTGTCTGCTTTACATGTTTCTCAATTGCAATGTAACTTGTTATCCATCAGCAAGTTGACAAATAATGTTGATTGCGTAGCTAATTTCTCTTCCGATGGTTGTGTTTTTCATGATCATCGTTCGGAAATGATGATTGGAATTGCTAATAGGATATTCGAACCCTACCACTTCAAAGAGAAGAGCGTAGAGAGTGCAGACATACCTCTCAAAATATGCAGCTTATCTTGATTCATTGAATATCATATTAAATTGTTATATTATCGTTTAGGTCATCTTAATTTTTAATATTTAAAAAATTGTATCCTTTGATGTTTTCTAATAAAAAATCTTCTAATTTTAATTGTGAAACATGTCAGTTATTTAAACATCATCGGGTTTATTACCCGCCCTACGCTTACTCATTTCGCTTCTTTCTCTCTCATTCACAGTGACCTGTGGGGATCTTTGCGCACTCCCAGCTACACCAATAAAAAATAATTCCTGAGTTTGATAGATGCCCACACTCAGATGATGTATGTCTACATTTTAAAGACAAATTGGAAGTTGTTGTCACCTTTCGAAACTATTATACATTCATTTTAACTCAATTCAAAACTCTTATTTTAAGAGAATTATTGCTAAGTAAAGGCATCCTCCACTATAACTCATGTACAGACGCTCGTTAACAAAATGAGATAACTAAGAGAAAAACAGTCTCCTCCTCGACGTTGCTCGCTTCATTATGTTTTATTCCAATATCCTAAATCAATTTTGGAATGATGTCATTCTCACTGTCACCCGCCCTCTAAAATTCACAAGTTTCGAACCCCCTTAGACGTCCTGATGTCATGCTTCCCTACCAATCAGGTCTTCTCTATATTAGACCACAAGATTTTTGGGTGCACTATCGTTGTTCTGAATGCTACCCCAAATCGGAGTAAACTTAATTACAAATCTATAAAATGTATCTTCCCTGGGTACTCTGCCACTCAAAAGGGTCATCGGTGTCTTGATCATACCGCTAACAAAATCTATGTGAGTGATGATGTCTCCTTCTTTGAAAGTGTTCCCCATTTTCCTACCTCGGCCCCAGTAAGGGGAAGCTTGGGTTCTTAGACACTATCCCTTATCCTACCTATGGATGTTCCCCCAAGTGTTCCTACCACTAAAACCCTTCTGGTAAGTGCACCATCCGACGAGTTCTCGGATCCAGTGAATGCACCATCTCCTCCTCTCACTATCTGTGTCTATACTCGGCGCAACAACTCCAATATTTCTACTCTGCAATCCACTACCTCACATGATCTTGACTCCACTCCGAGTGACAACATGAGCACGACCCCTCCTTCGAATGAAAAAGTGAGTTCTTCGAGCAAGGTGCAATCAGACATGCTCCTTCTATTCTGTGGAAAAATATCACTTTCAAGGATTTATCGTCGATGTACAGAGCATTTGCTACTACCTGATGGACCATCATATCTCAATTACTATTGAGGTTGTTCTAGCTGATCCAACCTGGAAAATGATAGTAATGAAGGAGTGTCGGCTAATATTTTAATTTTGAAAAGAAAATAATGATTTTTTATAAATATAAAAAAAATAATTTTGATGTAAATATGATTTTTGAAAGTAACATTTTAATTTAAAAATAGATGAGACCAAACAAGTTTCACATTTTGGATAATTTGGATGACTAAGCACGATACCACAAGTAATATACTTATCCCGAAAAATAAATATATCACTTGTAGTATGCCAAATCACCTAAACTAAAAAATTTGTGACATTCGTTTGGTCTGCGAAATATTTTATATGAGGCCAACAAGTTCCCCTACCTAATATGAGGATTAGATATAATTTATTTTACCTGGGTTCTAAGTTCCCTATAGAGTCAAACCCCCTATAGTTAATTACATCTTAAATGACCGGGGTCACTTAGGAAAACTCTCGATTAAGATCAGTGGTTTTATCTTCTAGATTTCAAAGTTTAGGTTTCCAAGATTGGTCACGGGAAAATCAAACGGGAGTGGCTTAAATAGGAACAGTTATTCTAAGAAATCCAAAGGAGCGAAGAATAGGGGATATCACAGATCCAGAGAGAATCCTGGTGACCTCCCAACTACCTTATTGTTTGGCTTTATATCTTTGAAATGATGTTATTTAATATTGAATCCTGCAATTTATTTAAAATTTAGGACATATTTGCACAATATCTGATCGTGCAAATTACCTAAAAACGCAGGAGAATTTACACTGTACCGTACAGTAACCTCAAGATCCTAAAGTGTTAGGACTTATAATTGCACAAAAAGGTTGTACAACAGCCTAAAGGTGATTTGTGAGGGTTTACGCTGCGCTAGGCAAATCACCTCGAAATCCTATAGGTGTTATTTACACTAAAGAAATTGTTTAGCGATGTGAATTTGTTTTGATATTGTAGATCCATCTTGAAGTTGTTCCTCGTCGTGCTGCCCACGGTGTTCACTCCAAACTCTTCGTCGTAGCAACTTCAGGTTTGATGTCAATCCTAAAGGTATATGTAATCACTAGGTTTTCCTACACTAAGGTATGGTGTATAACAAAACAATTAAGCATGCAATGAAAAAAGACAGTATAATATACAGTAAAGAAAGAGAACAGTATAGCGTGCCGGGAGAACAGTCTAACATGCTGTGAAATAAAATAATGTAATGTAAATCAAACATGTATATTTGGGGATCTGTTGCTCCTTTAAGCGAACTAGTATTCACTGTATAAACAAAAGAAAGACATTGTCTGGAAAACTCGAGAAAATTGACAAATAACCCATAATAGAAGACCCGCGAAAATCGACGAGTAGCAATTCAAATAAAACTATCAAAACATCGAGAAAATCCAGGAGAAAAGACCACGAGTGCTTTGTCCAAAAAATTCCAAAGAAACATATGAAAAAAGTCCGAAAAGAGGGGGACCGCAAGCACTCGGGTCGAGGCTAGGCTCAAATATATATATTTGTACTCGAGGGACATAGAAAGCTACTATCGGTCACCCGGATGTATAAAGCCCGCCACTCCACTAGAAGGGTGTCCTACTGAACCTAACTTAACAGGGTACTCCTTAGCCCGGTATCGGTAATCAACAAGTGGACAACCAAGTTATGACACTTTTAAAATTTATATTTTAGCATTCACAAATATTTCAAGCATACAAAAGAAAAACTGTATCAATTTTGTAGTGAAAAGATTTTTTTATAAATATTGTATATGTTCTTATCAATTTGTTTTATCAATTTTGAAAAAAGGAATATTTGTCCACGAGTCGATCACGTCATTAGGCGTAAGAGCGCCAACAATCCTAAGAAGGTACGGGTCCCCCTCTAGTCTTTTGTCGGTGAATGATACTTTCATCCTACAGTTCATCAGGTCCCAAAATTGAGTCATGGTGTTGTAGGATGAGATATCATTCTGCTCTACCACCGACATGCCTTTGTCATCATCGCCCTAAGCCCCAAAACAAAACTGACATATTTACGACCTTGCTTGATGGTTCCATATATAGCAAAAGGTTATATATGGACATTTCTGTATCAGACATAAGCACAAAAAATCGAACCAAGAAGCAAGGAAAAAAGGAATAAAAATGGGGATGAGAAAAAGGAGGAATTGATCCACCCAAAAGATCGAAAGAATAACAGGTGAAGCAATCCTCAAGACTGTGTCAAAAAGATCTAAAAAGGACAGCCCAAGGTCCTTAAATCAATCCAAGAAGGATATCATTTTCTCAAATTTTATAATTGGATCAACCAAAGAAGAATATCCTTTCCAAATGACAATTTTATGAATTTTCAAACCTTTCATGAATCCAATTTGCATCAACCTTATGTTTCCTCCAAATGAAATTGTAAATGCCCTTTATATTTCACAAAAGAAGGGACATTAATCAATAGAAGAAGTAACTCTCCAGCGTTCCAGGAAATCACATCGATGTCAAAATCATTTAATTACATTCTTCGTTGAAATCTTTCCACAATTGTATATATGTAACACTAATTTAGAAATTATGAAAATGCTCACGGCCAGGACAAAATGAACCAGAATAATCCTCAACATGCCCACACGTAACAGCAGAAAGGAGGGCAAGGGTTCACGAGTAAGGCCAGGAAAGGAAACAATCAAACCTCACAGCAAGCCAACAAATAGAAATCGTAAAAAGCACAACCCAGCTTCAACATAAACTTCACAATTTAAGACAGTAAATAAGACAAAGCTCACACGTAAGGGCAGTAGAAGAAAGCCACCTGAACCAACTATGTCACAGACCAAAGAACCTCCACAGTAAAGCTCATGACCAAGAGTAGTGAAAAGAAAAACAAGCCCCTAAACGACCCCATTAGTCATAAAAGAGCTATAGGAGAAGGCCAACGACCAAGGGCATCAGAAAATTGTCAATCGAGACAAAGGGAAACCAGCTGGAATGCTCACGGCAGTGGAGCAAACCAAAACCACTTAAATTAACCTCGTAGCAAAGGTGAAAGCAGGAAACAAACAAACGAGCTAAAAGAGAATCACGTGAATGTTCTCGCGTAAGGGCAGCAGCCTACACAGATAACCAGTAGATGTTCTCGGGTAGGAGCATTAAAAAAAGAAGCCATCGCATATATAAACTCACGGATAGAGCCAAGAAAGGCCACCATACATTTAAGCCTAAACCAACCATTTTTATCATGAAAGAACCATAAGAGACAGCTCATAGCCAAGGGAATGAGAAAAAAGTTAAGTCCAAGCCAACCACAACATAAGTCACAACAGTGAGGCGCACGGCCAAGGGTAGAGAGGAGGAAGCCAAACAGGACAAAATGAAACCAACTAGGATATTCACAGTTAAAGGCAACAAATCAAAACCACTAAACAGGCTTCACGGCAAAAGGAAAGACACCACATTAAGACTCACGGCCAGGAACAGTGAAAGAAAGCCACCATAGGTATTGTCATTACATTGCCTTTGACATACAAAAGAGGGTAAATTCTTATAGATCATTAGGATTAAAACATTTTTCATCACATAATGCATAATAGTGAGTTAATCTGCTTGTATCAAACATCCCCACATAAAAGTGAATGTTGAAATCATGAATTTTGGGATGACAAATTTGATTACTAATAAAAATCTTGGGAGGAACGTTAAATAGGAACCTCCAACCAAACCGTGTCCAGCAAAGGGGTCAAACCGAGCCCAACACAAGGGCTAAAAAAATAAAAGATTTCAGCCAAAACCTAATACTAAAGTGGGCCAGACTGAGCCCACCAAAGAGGCAAACCGAACTTAACACAAGGGACAAACCAAGTCCAGCATAAAAGAGAATAGAGAGAATTTTAACAAATAAATAGAGCTTAGCAAAATGAGTATATCAAGTCAATCTTATGCAAAACCAGTCTCAATTCTCAGGCCAAACCAAGCCTACCATATAGGTCAAAAGTAATATAAAACCTTCAGCTAAATCCATCCCTGAAGAAGTCAAAACCGAGCCCACCAAATGGGCCAAAATAGAAAACATTTTCATCTAAAATTCCCACTTAACAGAACCAAAACCGAGCCCTCCCACTAGGCCAAAACAGCTTCTAGCATAGGGGCAAACCGAACTTAATCCTCAGGCCAAATCAAAACCGCATGAAAGGCAAAACAGGGCAAAAATTCCCAGCTAAAATCAAATTCAAAATAAAGCCAAAAACCTAACTCATTCATAAGGGAAAACAGAGAAAATTTTCCAGCATAGATTTGATTCCAAAAGAGCCAAAACAGAACCCAGCATATGGGCAAACCTAGCCCACAAGAAAGGCAAAACAGAAAATATTTTTCCTTAGAGCTTTATATTCCAAAATATCGTGCCAACATATGTTTCAAATAGAATCAAATAACATGAAACGTTTAAGTGTGCATACATCACTAAAGCCAACACGTTTTGACACTAAAATGGATTCCAGCATAGATTCTAGGTAAGCAAGCATCAATCCAAAGTTTATATCCATGATCTTTTTATGTATTTTAAACAGGAAAGAAACATAAGTTATCATCCTTCTTCTAACAGTAAACTGCTTTAGCAAGAAGCAAAGAAAGAAAGTCACAATTTCCAGCATATAGGTAAAGAAATATTAGAAGTGTAAGAAGAAGATTTACATGTGAGAAGGTACCTAAACATGCTTTCCCTAAAATGTTATTTCAACTAGTCCACATAAAGTGTCTAAATCAGATCCAACAAAAGTATTAAAGCCCCAATTTTTGATATCAATGCCCTTGTGAAACAGTTGTTAAAACAAATCAAAAGCCTCACACATACATTTTCCATTCTAGCACTTCCAACATGTGTCGAACATGGTGATAGAACATAGAAGAGATAGAAGAAGCACCTTATTTGAGATTTCCTAAAAGAACAACAAAGAAAAAGGCACCAAGCTCCCAAACGTCCAGCACACAAGAACCTAGCCGAAAAGATAACTTCAGCAGAGCCTCTCTTCCTAAAAGCTTCAGAAAACAACAACCCCCAAATGCTCCACACTCCTTACACACGAAAACTTAGCCTAGAAAGAATTTCAGCAGAGTTTTCTTTCCTAAAAGCCTCAAACTGAAAAACCACAGTCTCCCTTTCTCTCAAGAAATTTTCAACAACCCAAAACAGTACATTAAGAAGCTTTATTTATAGTCAGAGAAGAGAAGAAGAACCGCCACCTACCACCGTAAGGTGGTCAAATCAAATAACGGGAGTGAATCGTCACCATAAAGGATGAGAAAGTAAAGCCTCGAGAAGAAGAGGGGTCAGCCAACTGGGCTCCCACGATTGGAGAGTCGAGAGGTCGAGCGGCCACGCGAGAAAGGAGAAGAGTCGAGAGAAGGGGAAGAGATTGTCGTGTGGATCGTCCACGGAAGCTAGGGCACACGAGGGAGACGAGCCAAGCGTTCGACTAAGCTGCGGGGTCGAACGAAAGATTAAGTGTACAGGAATAGAGAAAATAGGGTTTAGGATTATAATTAAGATTATAAATAATGATATAAATATAAAAGTATTTAATATTTTAAAAATAAATTTGATTTGTGCATTTGTGTGTCAGATTGTAGAAAATTGAATGCCCTTTTTAGGTAATTTTGACGTTCCGGACGAGCTGGCGCGGTCTGTTTCACCATCGGATGTCGTTTTAACGAATTCATCGATTTGCATACAACTTTGCTCGTGTCGAAAATATAGCAATATGAGTATTTTTTCTACTAAAGTTGGTGTCTTGTACGTGTTGACGCAGTCCATCTTGTCATCGGAGGTTGTCTAGAGAAGTTCACATTTTCACTCATCCTTTAGGCTCAATTTAAGTCTTATCTTGTGCAATTTAATGAATTTTGTGCATTTGGTGTACATGTGTGATGATAAAGTCCTGAAGTGGTTTTCTTAAGACTTGAGGTCCTATTAGGAACTTCTCCCTGAGTCTCCACATGATAGTCATTTACCACTCGACCATAGAACAATGGTTTTGAGATCATCAATGCGAGACATCACAAAAGAAATAGGAAGTGACTGGAATTTTTAAAAAAAGATGGGTCTCAATTCTAGTTTTCTAAGATGGTCAATAGGAACTCCTAGAACTAGATCATAAAATTCTAAGGAAAGAGTAATGACCACAAAATGAAGTCAACAAGGATATGAATGTTGTTCAATCGAACCATACATAGGACGTCGTTAATCTTCCTCAGGGTAATAAAGCTGGAGGGTGCTGATGGATTTTCAGCATTAAATTCAACTCTCATGGATCCTTTGAACGCAACAAGGCGCGATTGGCTGTCAAAGGATAGTCAAAGACCTACGAATTTGGCTATGAAGAGACATTTGCTCCAGTGGTCAAGTTAAACACTATTCGGATCTTGTTGTCCCTTGTAGTGAATATAGATTAATTTTTATTCCAGCTAGATGTCAAGAAAGTGTTCTTGAATAGAGAGCTTACAGAAGAGGTATACATGTCTCTCCCTCTTGGCTTTGACTCTACTATCTTCAAAGGGCAAGTTTGCAGGCTGCGAAAATCCCTCTGAGCTAAAACAGTCCCCGAGGGCTTGGTTCGGCAAGTTCACAAAGGTGGTTATGCACAATGATTTTACTCAGGCTCAATTAGCTCAGGCTCTCTTCTTCCGGCATTCCTCTAATGATCATGTAGCTAGCATTTTTGTTTATATTGATGATATTGTTCTTACAGGAAATGATCTCCCAGCATTGGAGTCCTTGAAATTAATTCTGGCTAAGTCCTTTGAAATAAATGACTTAAGAATTCTCTGACACTTCTTAGGCATGGAAGTGGCCCAATAACATCGGAGCATTTGCCTATCTCAGCGCAAATATGTTGTTGATCTCTTGACAAAGAAAAATCTTATTCTATGCAAACCTGTGGTTGTCCTTGTAGATCCCAAAGAAAAATTAGTTGACATTCCCAATATTGTGTCTGTCAACAAGACTCACTAGAAACTCATCTACCTCGCCCATACTCGCCCCGATATATGCCACACAGTTGATATAGTGAGTTAATTTATGCAAAACTTCTATGAGCACCATCTCCAAGTTATCCACTCGATTCTCCACTATTTAAAAGATAACTGAGCTCAGGTTCATTTTTCTCTCGTCACACCTCTCGGTCTATTGTTAATTATGCAGATGTTGATTAGGTCAAGTTGGTTCATGATCGACATTCGACCTCGGGGTATTGCTCATGGCACAACCCAACTCGATGTAACCCGTCATATCGAGGCGAATCATCTCGTGTCGAGGTCATAACAGATAAATTATTACCCAGGATTTATTTGGAAGGAATCTTATTTATCTAATTTTCTTCAAATTTTACACACACTCATATCATAAAATTTTATAAAATAAATATACAAGAAAACTCATTCAGATCATAGTATTATACAAAAAAAGAAATATATACAACAATCATAGTTTGATATTTATCATGAAAAAAAAACTAAACATCACCATGGCTGTCAAAAATAAGGATTTAATATACCAACATACCTAAAATCAGACTCTCACTAGTAATGCAAAAATCTCTACTCAACGTAAGCCTTACCCTTCCCTGAAGTAACACGTGCGTAAAATAGGGTGAATAAGCAATAGACTGCTCAAAATCTACTACATTTTTCAATATTAAAAAAATAAACATGTATTCGATGTAAATAAATACGACATACCAAAATATCATGTAGTGTCTATCAGAGCGTCAGTACAAAAAATTGTAACTGCAATAGCATGTGTTAAATAACAGTATAAGCAATATAATATCATAAGTGCAGGAAAATAACATGAAAATCAAATTCAATTCTTTATTTAAATTACTTTAATATTTTTCTTTGGTCTCCTTATATCTCCATTTTCATTTATACCTCTACTTATTCATGTTTCCCTTATGCCACTTATAAATTCACTTTCAGTTGTACTTCTACTTGTTCATATTTGTTCAGACGTATTAAACGCACAAATGAATAATTACATAGATGCAAAATCTCCTATAACTCCACTTGATTATACATAATATACATACATCCAATCACAACCACCTACAAATCCCCCAATTTTTAAGATTTTTAGCACATATTTTGATACAAAAGCATATAAATAGTAAAAATTTTGACATATCAAATTTCACAATATGCTATAGATAGTGATACATACGAGTAGGCACAAGTAATTATTTGCAAAAAAAATAAATCTACACATATCAACAAACAAAATTTACAAAACCATTTATATGAAATATTCAGAAAAATATTTCAAGTGTTTCTTCTTCCATAGCAAATTTATTAGGTTTAACATACGTTTCCAAAAATACAAATATTTCACAACACAAAATAATCGATATGTTAAGTACAGTCTAATCTACAACATACAAAAAGTTGTGGGGTCAAAAGTTTGTAAATCTCCATAAATTTTAGTTTGTAGGAAATTTCTGCAAATAAAATATGACAACTTTACGAAAAAATAACAAAATTAAAATTTGAAGTTGGTTACCAGTAGCCTACCTAGAGTCGGATAATTTCCCCAACTCGTCCGATGGACGAAATCGGGTCTAAGGCCCTCGAAAATAGATCTCTCTCTCTCTCTACAACTCCCGATTTGGAAAAAGAGAACGGTAGAAACACATGTAAAGAATTCCTGCAAGTGGAACTTAACATTTATGAAGCTTTTTTTTTAAGGGAAAAGGATATAAAAGTAATGTTAGAATTTGTATATTATTAAATATAAACTATATATATATATATATATATATATA
>JXCR01147219.1:22094-33524 GCA_002079205.1 Phalaenopsis hybrid cultivar
TATATATATATTCACATCTTGAAATATATAACTATAAAAATCATAGAAAAATAGTTAGTAAATATAAAATCATGTCTAGAACACACTGGTGAAAAATGTTTGCAAAACAGACACGGTTCCAAAAAACTCACATGTATAAAGATGTATGAAATTCTTAAGACAAAAGAAACATTTTATTTTCTTATTTATGATGATTATAAAAATAGGTAAAAATATGCTTAATATATAATCAAATTTGCTCTACAATCTAACAAAGATATTTAATTAATCGGGCATGAAACAAAACTACTAAAAATCGACAACTAAATCAAACATAAAAAACTTCAATAACATAAAATAAACATGCAAGAGTTAACAGATCCCAAAATTAAATCTCAACAAGTACAGTGGTATATTGCAGTAACAGTCGTTGCAGCTCATTTGTATAGGTAAAATCTTGTCACGTGAAAAATCAAACAACAATTTGTGGTTCTCGATTGTAGTGCTAAAGCTGAAGTTTAGTTCATATTCTTGAGGATCTGTGAAGTCCTCTGGTTACGTGTCATGCTTTGTGAACTTCGTATGCCAAACTCCGTCCCCCTGCAGTTATTATGTGATAAAAAGACCAGCATCAACATTGCTCGCAACCTAGTCCAACATAATCATATCAAATATTAGGAGATTGACAGACGTTTCATTAAGGAAAAGATTGAGTCCAGAGAAATATGTGTTCCTTTTGAGCCCTCCAGTGATCAACCAGCAAATATCCTCACCAAAAATCTTCCTTGCTTTTTATTCGATGACTTCAAATATATGTTGAACATGATTGACATCCATACTTCAACTTAAGAAGAGTATTAGATTTATGATTTCCATACTCGTTACTATTTATTAATTACCCTTATTATGTATTATGTAGTTTTTTTATCTTTATTTTGATTTTATTTATTTGATTGTATTTTTATTTCCTTCTTTATCTGAGTTCATTGTAATTGGGTTTAAATACCTCTCTTTTTATCAATGAAAATTAAGTTGTTCTATTCCAAATCTCAACATAACACAATGGGCAAAAATGATTCATGTAGCCTACCCTACTTAGTGGGATAAAGGCTAGTTGTTGTTCTACAGGCATAACAAAAAAGTCATGTCATGCTCATTCGCAAATACCATATGAGTTCTTGTTCAGATTTGCTCTAATTCTTGTAAATTCATTTGACGCAAAATGTAGGAAGATCCGAGCACCCTAATGAAGTAATCAAAATACTATAGAACACAATCTGTTCTTAATACGGCTCTTATCATCATATGCATATTTTACATAAAATAAACTAGGAGAAGGAAAACAACAAAATTAAACAGCATAAAAATGCATAAAAATTTTCAAATTTGCATAGCCCATTGCCTACTCATCGCATGAGCAGGCATCTTCAACGATGATGCACAAAACTCGGACAGGCAATTACAAATAATTTTAAGGGGAATAGATTAGATTGTTTACCAAAATGGCATTATTCTTTATACTAAATTCAAAGAAAAAAGAGTAGATTATTTAGGAAAATGAGAAGTGCAAAATTCTTACCTATTATAAAAATGTAAGGGTGAGAGTACTCCAAAAGGAGAACCCATTACTACAATCAAATCACCTCTATTTTGATGCTGCGATATTTTTAAACACAGACCATCCTGAAAACCATTCCAATAGCTGTAATTCCAACTAAAATAATGAATGACAATGGAAAAACAAATTACATGTTCCCAGCCATTTATTGAGTCAAGAAAACTAAAGACTCTTAAGCGAAGACCAATATAGAAAGGAACTACCTTATTATCTGAAATTGAAATGCCAAGGAAAGCAATCCTTGTGGTCGACTTAGCCAGCAGAATAGGGTTATTTGACTCTTCCAAAACAATGCCCTTTCTAGACTCATCATTTACACCCTGAAAAAGATCAAAGAATAGTTTCTTTCAATATAAGTAATACCAAAAATAGTTAGGAAATCAGCGGGAACACACAAAACAAACTTTTATTGATATCAAAATAGGGCTATAAATCGACACAACTAGAAAGGAAACACAAACACAAACTAATCTCTGGCTAGGATCGGAAAAGGAGATCAGAGGGCGGTGGTGATGTTGGCGAAAAGGTAAGGATATGGTAAGGGTTGGTAGGGGTTGGTAGGGGTTGGTAGGTGACTAAGAGAGCTAGTGTGGCAAAGGTAATTGCAGGAGAGGGGGCGGCAGGGTTTGGGAGGTGACCAGGAGGCTTGGGACGGCAAAGATAAATGCAAGAGGGGGCGGCAGGGTTTGGGAGGTGATCGGGAGGCTTGGGACAGCAAAGATAAATGTAGGAGAGGTGGCAGCAAAGGCTCAGAAGGGGGTTATGAGTGGCCGGCGGCTATGTGGAAGGAGAAGGGGGCTGGAAAGTCAAAAAAGGGAGAAAGATACCCACCACCTTGGAGTGAGATACAGCACTCATTGTCAGATACAGCCCTAGCAGAGAGAGAAGAGGACTCCAACAACAATCTAAAGCACAAACAGCAAAGAACCAGCCCTAATTCTCTAAAAAAGCCATATATATAATCCCTACATGAAAGAAAAGCACTAAAAAGGAAAGGGAGGGCGAAGGAGGCCGCTCGTCCCGTCCGAACGCTAGCCCAAGCTACTCGGCCCCAGGATTTACTTGGACCAGTTCTCAACAGACAGGGTTGTCTGTCCGTGAACCGGTGTCGGACAAGCGGAAAGCCAGTAGCGGGAAGAGGAAGCCCCGCGTAAATAAAATCTACAAATTTTCATTATTTTCTCTGTTTTAACTAAAATATTTTATTTTTATCCATCCAAACAAAAATCAAAAGGCCAAAAATTAATCAATATTAGAACAAGCCGATTCATCAAAACTCTGTTTGGTTCGCCAGTTCAACCCATGTTTTAACAATTATATGCAAAAGCAATATCAAACTTGGATTAACTAGTCGAAGAACATGTTCATGATTGAACCGATCGGATTGCCCAGTACAATCCAATTTTTAAAACTATGACCAGGAATGATAACTAAAATCGAACTTAAATCTTAATAAAGGATAAGGAAAACATCAAAACTTTTGCGAACCTTAGCCCGTTTGGGATCACTTTTAGTTTTATGTTGTTCAATTTATGTTTTATTTTAATTAAAATGTGTTTGGTAGTGTAGTTATTTTTAAAACACTCAAAACATAAAAATAAGCTGATTTATTTTCAAAAATAATTTGTGTGTGTGTGTTATACTAACCAAACATGTTTTAAAAAATAAAAAAAACAAAAATAATGTCAAACGGTCCCTTAGTCAGCGCACCGCATAAAATCATCAGCCTAAGTATAAATTGATAAAGAAAAAGATAATATCCATATACACAATCATCAAGAAGTGATAAAAAAAATCAGAAGGCATTTCATCACTCCTGTAAAGATTACGTAAGGATATCATACAAAAACTAATATTTAAAAAACTAGCACGTGAACATGATAATCCATTAATTGCACTGCTTGATTCAAAACCATCAAATGACAGCCAAATAGCATTTAATACAACCGAAGTCATGAATGTTTGACAACTGAATTCTAAAAAGTATAGGAGATTAATAAATAGCCCAGAAAGCTTCATATAGCCTCTAAAGGAAAATGCATGGCACTTTGATGAGTAAAAACAAAAAAATTTAATTAAGCAGATTAAATAGATTAGAAACAAAATTTTAGGAGACTATCTAAATTAAAATTAAAAAAATGGTTAACTAGCAACAGAAAGGAGACTTAAAATTTCCAAGAACAACAAGAACAATTATCAATATTAAAGTAGTCTTCTCAAGGTGTAAATGTCGACCAATCTATTGACTAAAAACTGGTAATAAATTGCACCATATCTTCGTATATTAATCCAGAAAAAGTAAACATAAGACAGCCTTATGCTTAACTATACTACCTTTCTTTTTTGACATAAAACAAATCGCATGAGAGAATATGATCTAAACCAAAAAGAGACCGCACCAAAAAAAAGGGGGAATATTAACATACATAACACTCAATTCCTATGTATTTACATATCTAACAATCAAGCTTCAATTTTTACATACCCACCATCTTACCTATGCATGAAGCATTCACTTTATATAAGTCAAAATGGTGGTACTTTTGATGTGATTTGAAATATTTGGGCAGTGCAAAGATAAAAGTTGAAGTTTAGGTGTTAGATATATAAATGCATAGAAATTGGGCGGTATGTATATGAATGCCCACAAAAAATGAAAGTGATTAGCTTAACCTCTTTTTCAAATCCATCCAACTCTGAAGTTTGCATACTATTGAAGGGAGCCAATGACCACGACGCTTCGAATGAAAATTGGCCTCCAACCACTGACAGGAGTGCATCGGAAGTAGCCGGGACATCAACCTATAAAGGAGAAATAGAAAATAGAAATAATTCTAATAACTGCAAGAAAAAAAAACTATTTGTGCTAAATAATAATACTAATGATTTAAAAAAGCCAAAAAAGGCAGTTAAGAAAGTGTAATAGCATGGTCAAGCTAGAAGAGAGATAGATCAATACCCTTAAACTCCATATATTAAGAAAATAAATTAAAAAAAAAAGCATACACTATTTTGAATATATATATATATATATATATATATGATGCCTATGAAAAATTGAAGTTATTTTTTTAAATTAACTGATTCCTCTATGATATTGTCCAATAAGAAATTTAAGTTCTACAGTTTCGTAGGGGTGATGATTTGCTAACTATAATGATATAGTTCTAAGTCTCCTAGAAGGTATTTTGAAAGGAGATTTAATGAGGAGTGATTGTGAAATGGCAAGGGGGAGACAATAGGAGACAACATTTGGAAGAGGATAAGCATCGTACGACGACTGTCCTGGCTAAAATCAGCAAACGATAGCATCAAAACAATGAAGTACTGTTGTCAAGAAGGTTCGTCACCAGTTCCTGCACAAGCTACAGATGCACCACTTGCAAAAGTAAAAGAATACAACACTCTATTAGGGCAGAAATCATAGATTCCATCTCTAAAAAACACAAAACAAATCAAAATTGTCCAAAACAAAAAATAATGACAAAAAAAGTTCCCTACTAGAAAAAACCTAATTGAAAATTAGGAAAATAGAAAAGAAATCAAAAAAGAAAAACAAAAGATGCTAAAATTCGAGATTCGACGCCTTCTGTCCCGATCCCCTGATAAGGGATTGTTCGCAAATCTTCCAAAATCACACGATTTCGTGAACTCTTGCGTCACTCGCATCCTCCGCATACCGCATCCCGCGTCATTCTCCCCAAGTAGGAGCTTTGTCTTCTTCCCGAGAAGCTTTTGGAATTGATCCACCACCACCATAACAAAATCATCATCTTGATATGTCTAAGAAAGTCTCACTACAAAATCTATGCTCATGTCCATTTCACGCCAACTCGAAAACACATATGCATTACAAAGCATGTCCTAATATAATAAATAGCCATCATTTTTTAACACAATCAGAACTGTAACTGCATATAGAAAGGAACTCCCATGATTCAAGTTTCGAGTCATTAAACATATAACATGCTTACGCAACTTCTCATACTCAATTGGTCGCATCTCATAAACAATTTGGTTTGGTAGAACAAATATTAGAATGAGATCTATAGCATGTTGAATTTCTTCTCCTTTTCTGATATCAACACCTTAGACTGTATACCATCTAGAATAACTAGTGTTTCTTCCTCATCGACTAGAAGTTAAGATTCCTCTATGAAATCTTCATCCTCTTCTATGACACTGTCCATTTTTTGAATTGCTTCCTGCTCAGTGAAAAAAATTATCGTCATGTTTGGATATTTGAAAAATCATGCGTCACATAGCCAAAATCGTGGCACTTGAAGCTTTTACTGGCTATGATGGAGTTGGGAGTACTGGCAGACTCCACCTTTTCTCCACTCTGAGGGGTTTCTCCTCTGAGTGGGTCGGCTTGGGTGCTCCACTGGGTGTAAGCTTGTTGCCTGGTCAAACGATTAAACTTTGTTTGGAGGGAGGTGAGGACCTATTAGTGTTGTGTTGTCTCTCTACCTTCAGAACTAGGGTATGGATATTTTAGAATGTCTACTAAGATTGTAGTTATACCACATTACTAATGGACAATCTTAATACTCTCAAATATCGAGCTATTGTGCTCTCCACAGGCTCTATTAGGCCACACTTCAACATAAATTGGTCAAACTCGACTATGTGCACCTCCACAGAAGAATTTTTCTAGCGCAGGTAATGAAGTCTTATGAATATATATTATATGTAATGCAAAGAAAGGTATTTGTGTTGCGCCTCTGATTTCATCTTGGATCATGTGGTAATATTACCCTTTCCTTCCAACTGTCAAAGTTGTTTCAGGTTCTCCCACCTTAATGAAGCGTCACTTGAGCTTGATGATTATAAATTTAACTCTAGTCCTAAGAAATATTCTAGCTCCATTGTTTGAAGTTAATCAAAAAAATTATCTTGACAAATGCGGTCGTCAAAATATGATAAATTCACCTTCACTCCAAGATCTTGGCTTCTCTAATAGTCCATGTTGAATCGAGGTAGTGATTCTTTGTACTAGAAACAATATGGTGAAAGGGACTGGATTCCTTCTCTCGATATGACGAGTCACTGTGGTGGCTATGGATGACCTCACCAAATTTTCTTTACTCACAAACGGCAAGCATTTGTTGCGGATAATTTATAGATTTCTATTTGCATGTCTTCCATCGTACGCTCCTGGATACGTCTTTCGGGTGAAATTTTGGAGGTAGGAGTTGGTTTTTGAAACTTTGGATTGGGGCTAGGAATTACGGTATGAATGATTTGGGTATTGTAGAATTTCTTTTTGAAATTTTGAGAATTTTGAATTGGAACAAATAAAGAGAGCCCAACAAAAAATTTAATGACAGTAATATGGGGCTTTTCAGCTCTAGAACGTTGGATCTTCCTCAGGAGAAGCCACTCAGAAGGTAGGTTATATTTTAAAATTCTAAAATTTTCTTATTTAGGAATGTCATGTGTCTGGTGTTTGTTTCGCGAAACCAAAACTCACTTGGACAACCAATGTTACTCTTGTTGGAGCTCTCTCATCGGCTCAGATTGAATGATATGCATCTCTTCCTCATCAGTTGAAAGTGGGTACTCCTTTGGGTCATCACCTTCTTCAATATTTACTGTGTCTATGAGCTGAGCTTGAGCAAGCCCGAGCCTGGGCTTGTTTTCGGCTCGTTTAAAAATATTGTTGTTAGTGTTCAACTTGTTAATATATCAAGCGCAAAAAATTTGTTCGCGTTTGACTCGTTTGCTTAGCAAACCAAACATGAGTTGTTCGCAAACGAGTTGTCTTGACATTCCTAGTCACGTAGATGTTAAGGTTAGGGGTGAGATTTAAATCTTATTATTTACATAAAAATATTTATTTAAATAGAATTTCATATATTTTATTCTAATTTAATTAATAATTTTAATTGATTATAAATCCTTGTAGCATTGTAGTCAATTAAACTATTTAAGAATAATACTATATATATATATATATATATATATATATATATATATATATATATATATATATATATATATATATATATATATATATATATATATATATATAATTATTTCGAGCCAAAACGAGCCGAGTACGAATGAACAAATCTTTATTCATGTTTGGATCATTAGCTTAGCGAACGAATTGAACACAAACTATTTAACGAGCCGAACAAAAACTGTTCATGAACAACGAGTCGTTTTGACTCCCCTAACTATGTCATCGTCCATTTCTTCAACTGCTCTCTAGTTAGTAAAATAACTCATACTCTTAGTTAGGCAATATAATGCACAATACCCAAAATCGTGGCACTTGATGCACTTCCTGGTTGGGACAAATTTAGAAATATTGGTTAGCTCCAAATGTTCTTCACTTTGAATTAGTTTCTCCTCATGCAGATCGGCTTGGATGTCCAACTGGGTGTACTCGTGTTGCTTGATCATTGGATTGAGCTCTATTTGTAAGATGTGGCGGTCACCCGATAATGTTGCCTTAAAAACAGGTTTTGTCTGCAATGAACTGATAGATACTTGTGATGCATCTCTCGTTTCATCATAGACTAGGTAATGATACTGTTTTTCCCTTTTTTGTTGGCATAGGCGATTCATTTTTTTTTTTCACCATAGCAATGCGCGCTATTTTAACTTGATGGCGACTAACTTTATCATTCTATCAGGTTGTACGTCTCGATACTCAAAGACATGTTCCACTGTTAGGGGCTACTCGATGAACTCATCCAAATACAAGTGGCCTTCAAATATGGCAAATCACTCTGCACTCCAAAATTTTGGCTTTTCTTCTAACATTATATATCAAATCTCTGGCATATTTGTTCTTCAGCACTGGAAACTGCTTTGTGAAAGCTATTCACTTCATCATTTCGATCTAACGAATCACCCTTGTGGCTACAAATGACCTTTTTAGGTTGTCACTTCTCAAGGTGGCAAGTCTCTAATATAGTTGAAGAATGTCCCGCTGCACCTCTTCCAAGATAGGTTCTTGAACTTCTCTTTACAGATTTCTCATAAGCAGCATTGTGTCATTTTTTGCCGATCAGATTTTAGATAATTGTCTCCTCAGTGGCGTGACTAGGGTTTAAGTTTTGGAGGTAGAAGAAGGTGTACAAGGGATTGGAAAGAAAATTTTTTGGGGGTTGATTTGAAAATTCAACAAAGGGACGGGTTTTTGGGTGGAGATTAGGTTATGTATTGGTGTATTTAGATAACCTTATGATAGAACTAGAATTAAGCTAGCTCTGATATTAAAAAATATCAGAGTTTAACAAAACAACAATAGAAAAACTAAATATTATTGATGAATTCAAATAGAAAGTTAAAACCACATAGCAGAAATAGAAAATAACAACAACACAACACACAAACTCACATTAGAGTTTGATCCATGGTTAACGGCGGTCGGTTATCAGAAATAAAAGGGGTGGCAAGTGGTTGGGATGACGATATGGGCACTGGTGGATGGCAGTAGCAACAACAAAAAAGGTTTTGGGTTGCGGTTTAGGGAAGACAACAAGTATGAGGCGACTGGACAGCAGATAGGCAGCGATTGAAGATGGTAGGGGCGCCTGAGAAAGTTGGTTGTTACAAGAAACAACAAATGAGTGGTTGGCTGCTGGTTTTACAGGAGGACGAGAAGAAGGGGTGGGAAAAACTACCGGAAAAAATAACAAACACAAATGCCATGGGCGACTGCAGCAGAGAAGGGGCGACGGGGAGCGACGAGAAGTGATGGGGGAAGGATGTGGAGGGTTTTAGGGAAATAATCATCACCTCGAAAGTGGGATACAGCCGGAGCACCGCTTGACCATTAGACAGCTATAGAAAAGAAAACCTGAAACACCGACAATCGTCCCAAGTAAAAACACGATAAAAAAGCCAACCTAAACATGATAAAAGCAAATAAATAGCACTAGGGTAATTAGGACTGGCCCCCTTTCATAAAGAGGTGGTAATCCCAAGCAAGGAGGGTCCAGATGCGGGAGACGCCTACTTCCTTTTATGCCCCACATCACATTGACTTCATGTTGATCCACTTTTTCAAAGTTCCTAATTAGGCCCCTTGGTTCAACTATATGCTCAAAATTGGTCCTTTCATGATGGATCCATTAAAAAGTTCTCAAAATTCATAAAAGACACTTATAAGATGAGTTAAAATGTAAGATAGCAATTAAAAATATACTAATAAAGATGTAAAATGCAAGTTTAATGCAAAAATACCACTGCCAACAGTTTAGCTGGAAGCCATTCAGGAGTTTGATCGGGTCCTCCATCGCCATTATCAGCCTTGTTTCCCTAAATATTCATGAAACATCGGAAAAAAATCTTAAATGGAAACCTTCATCATTTAGATTGCACTTATCGCTTACCTCCACAAGAACATCTATACATGTATCATGAATCAACCTAGGAGAAAGCTCCAGCACATTTCCAGCATGAGACTTGCAAAGAAAATTTACAAAAAGAACCTTCAATAATTAAACCGTTGATAGTTTGAAAATCACAGAATAAGTTTCTTGGTTTAACCTGGGTAAGTTTGGATCTATGTTCAGCAATAAGGAATGGCTGAACAACTGATGCAGCTGTTATAACTACAGCACCTGAAAATTGATGAGTCTTTAAAATGTGTTCCATGATCCTCGGGATTTGACCAAGTGAACTGGCAAAAAGTAGAAGGCCAGATGCAGAAATAGTAGTCTTTCCTGATCTGAAAAACCAATCAATCAGAATATCCAAATTGACAGCGGATATGCAATGGAAGATCATTAAAATTCATCATGTACTAGATCCATCCATGATTCTTATAAAATTACAAAAATCTGTGTTTTGAATTAAGCATCATCAAGCTGAATTTATTATCAATGGAGAATAAATATACATTATCCAGCTACTCATGAACTCCACAAATGTTCATAGACTTGTTAGTTGAACTTAGCTCGGTGCTTGAGTTCAGATACTACACCAATTAATCAATTGACAAATAACTAAAAAAGCTTCTCCTAATTCTATTGGATTTTTCGGTTAAGTTTAAGTGTCAAGTTTTCATTGCAAAGCTAATCTATATCAACTTCAGAAAACTCCATTTATAAGTTTTATGCACAAATACACACAAAATCTCAACTGCAAATACGGAAAATGTCTTAGTTCAAAAATATAAAATATAAAAAATTAATTTAGGGCTGCATGCACATAAATGACGTCTTTGAAAGCTGTATTTCATGAAACCGCCAGTACTGGGAAACCAAGATCAATGATAAAAGAAAAACATTCTCAGACAAGCTTGGAATAAAATTAAAGGAAAGAAAAGGGACCAAATGGTTCCTAACTATTTGTGAGAGATCATTTTAGTCCAAGATTAAGCCTAAATCCCAATTAGTACCAAACAGGGACCAAAATAATCCCGTCATCCAAATTGGAGGTTAAAGCTGATGGCAAAGCCATTGGATCATCCTAGAGCTCAGGGAGAAATGGAGAATGCACAACTCTTAATGTAAAATGGGTTTTTTCCTTACTGCTAATATTGTTACCTTAGTAAAGACAGGATAGGGGAGTGCAACGCACGAGATAAGGTCGGCTCGAGAAAGGACGAGAACAGCTGCATGCAGGAGACTACCCCGCACACACAGAGTAGCAAAACAGAGCTTATCCACCCACATCTGCACGCTTGGAGACTGCCTAGTGGTCAACCACAGCGTACCCAAGCAGCATAAAAGTTTCCACAAGCAAAAGATATGAAGAGGAGCGGATGACGCTTTCCCAAGGACAGTAATAAAGAGAAGCAAACAAAGCTTCCCAAAAAACAATGATAGGCAATTCATTGTTAGTTTTTTTTTTTTTTTTTTTTTTTTCTT
>JXCR01147219.1:36654-63890 GCA_002079205.1 Phalaenopsis hybrid cultivar
TAGAACTAAATGAAAATATGACACTAAATAGGACGCAATGGAGAAAAAGGATTCATGTAGCCGACCCCACGTAGTGGGATTAAGGCTTTGTTGTTGTTGTTGTTGTTGTTCCTTCTAATATGAGGTATTTGACATATTGACAATATTGTCATAGGTGCAAATCAAGACAATGTACGAGCAGGGAATCAAAGAAATTTATTTTCTCCCTTAAAGGTAATTTTTCCAATCCAATGGCGATTTCTTTTTAAGTTTGGGATATTGTGTAAGAGAGTTATCATGTATTACTGTCATAAAAAAGCATCTAAAACTAAAGTACAAGATACCTAAACTTTAAACAGTTGACATACATTTTTGTTCTTTCTAAGTAAATGATTTCAATAAAAGTAGCATAAAAATTTAAAACTTTAACATTCAGGGGAAAAAAAAGCCTTGATGTATTCCATCAAAGTTGAATTAAACTAACAAAAAATATTTATTTATTACAAAAATCAATTTGTTCTGCAGTAAACACAATCTCAATTCACTCCCAGCGTCAGTGAGTCAATTGTATATGAGGAAATAAACTAAATAGGAAATTAGATTTGCTAAAAACATTCAAAAAGAAGATATATATTCCAAAAAAAATCTTATTTTCATACCATTAACTTCAATTTTGATTTATTTAAATGAATGGAGTTTTTTTTTTTAATAGCTTAGAAACTAAATTGAGTCCTTCATATAGTCTAGAATCATTTTGGTTCTTTACAAATAGTAGCGGGATCATTTTGGACCTTTTAACTTGAAAGAAAAGCAAATATTTATAAGTTGTTTTCACCTTCAAATGCTAAAGGGGGCCACCTTGCACTTGCTCCCCTCACAAATTTCATCGCGAAGAAAAAATAAGTTCGGAGTTCACAACTTTGCAGCCTTCTAGATAAAAAGCCAGAGGACCACTTAAGTAATATTGTGAGAGATGAGAAGGGTGAGTGAGAGAGAGCTTCTCTTCATTGTTTCTACATAGTGTTTCTGTACTTTTCTGAAGCACTTTCAATGCTTAAGCAGTTCATGCCTCCTAACCCTTTTACAACTCCCTTCACTTGCCAAACTTTGTATCCTCAAAGGAAGTCCGTGTTCTTATCATCCAAAGATAGACAATATTCCTATAATTTTCAAGAAAAAAGGAATCATGAAGAAATACTGAAGACTAGTCTATATGGACTTATATAAAACTGAATAAAGAGCCAGCCAACCACGACAATAGCCCGGGAGATTGACTCAGCCCTAAATGGTGAAATATGGGCATGAAACATACGTCACATGCCCAGGCTCCATTTTCTAAAATTCCTAGCATTTAGGCGGCCTCTAAACAACCGCCAATGCGATCCACCGCCTGCGGATCCCAAAAACGAACACTCCTTTTGCAAACTATCATGATGGTAAACACTCTAGAGTGTTCTCTTCTCCTCAAAAGAAGAGGGCAATCCCTTCTTAGGGTTCCTTTTATGACTTTTAACATTAGAATAAATAAAGAAAAAAAGTCAAGTCAAATTTATATGGTCAATGAAATTATGTACGTTAATCAATATTAGAAGTTCCTAAAGGCATCACAAAGGTTTTAGATAAAGAAAAAGAAGAATCGATGGATATTGAAATTATATGTATGGTCAAACAAGTTGGCAGACATCTAGTATGTACATTACATACTCAAAAGCATATGTGGCTGCATCTATCTCTCACTTACAGGGTTAACCTCTTCTAAAGCCTCAAGATCAAAGTTAACAACTTGAGCCCTTTTTGTTTGGTAGTGAAGAAAACAAAAGAGAGAAAGGATGTTCTGAGCGATATTTCCTTAGCCCAATGCATATTAGTAAAAAAACTCAAAACATCATAACCTCAATATATGTAAAGAACTTCGTGAGCAAAGGTTGTTCATATTTTTAAAGTGTGAACAAAGAGTATCCAAAAATGGATTCGATTTCAAGACCATACACATTCAATGTGAATGACAAGAAAGGTACCATTTGACCCAATTTAAGACAACTTAGGCAAAAAATTGGGCGAATAAATCTCGGTTATTCCAATGCATTAATAACCTCATTAGGTTGCTTTTGATGATGAGCTCTTTAACAAATCAATCAAAATATTTGTTGAGCTGCAAAGCCTCCTATGGCCAACGTTGTGGTAGAGAAATGCAAAAGGTAGGAATCAAAGGCAAGAAAATTACCTTTTGGCATAATATGAGAATGAAGTACAACAATAAATGGAAAAAGAGCAAGTGGTTCAGCTTTTGACAGAGAATGCAAATGATTTCGAGGCCGGCCCTTATGTGTGGACCAGATTACGACTTTTCAATGGACCAAGTGATTAAATTTATAAATCGAAACTTGTAATAGTTGGATCCACCTTGAGAAGTCAAAATGCAGTAAGCTCCATATGCCAAGAAAAGTGAGTGCATATCACGTTTCATAATATTGATAAGGGAAAGTGAGTGGTGGCTAATCAATCCAAGCCTCAACCAAAGCTCACACTTGGTGGAAACAATCTATCTATGCCCACTCCCATGGGAAGCGAGAAATTCAAGCAAGCTACAAATCGTGGAAGCCACAACTTTCAATCTCTCCAAAATAAAATAAAAAGAATACTCATTTCAAGTAATAATATGAAGAAATTGTTTCATCAAGCGCTCAAAGTGTATTTCAAGTTGCCAGAGTCTATGAAGCCAAAGAAGTTGATAAAACCTATTATCCCAATTACTAACCATATCAAGGGTAATCATTCATTCAATTAAGTCTTGTTATACCTTAAAAGACTGACTAAAGAAGAATAAGAAAGGGGAAATTACACTATTCTGAAGCCAACACAAAAAGAGACAACGTAGAAAGATCCTTCTTAAGATGACAAATAGGAGACAATCATAAAAAAGAAAGCAAAGGAATTACCATAGCTGGGCGCTCATTGTTAATGGAAATCTCTAACCATGCATGTTCCTCAGCTCAAGGTAAATCAGAAACAAAGTGCTTCTACTTCCAAGTCTGCTCAACAAAGAAGTAAAATTCATCAACAATCTAGTGGATTAGAGCTTGCATGGCAACATGCTAGGCTCATTTATATCTAAATTTGGATAAATGATAAGAAAATGTTTAAGAACTACTGGTTTAAATGGGTAAGGTTATCTCTAAAGTTTCAATTATTTTCCAACAAGTCCCTTCTCTAGCATGTGATAGGGGATACAGGGAAATAGCACCGACAAACCATGAAACTTTAACTGGGGCAAGATCACTGGTGGTTCAGTCCAACACTTGATAAACCATGGCCTTCATGAGATAACACCTCTAGCAGCACCATCATTTACATATACTCTCAACAATCTCTCCAACATCATTCTCAAAAAATGGAGAAGATCGTCCATACAGTCCGACACAAGGTCCTACAATAGGTGACACGTTAAAAAATATATTGTACTTCACACAAAAACAATTTTTAGCCTCAATTCAAATTGAATATGGGATGTGTAGAACTGAGAGGTAATTTCAAAGCCTCAAATCCATCCTCCAAGATTGCTAGGGGGATAAATTTTGAGAGGTATTCCTCTTCAAAGCAATCAAGATCAAAGGAAGTAGCCCAAGTTCAGCTGGGAAGTGAGAGTTCAAACTCCTCAGTAAAAAATGCATCTATCTGCCAAAGATAAAGGTAAGATGACCATGTTAAATGAGGATATCTTTCCTTCATCGAAATAGGCTGCAACCAAGGGAATCAATGAACTGCATTGTCCTCTCACATTTGAAGAACATACATAAGAAAATTATATGAAGCTCTACTAAAGTTTAATGACCTCCAAGAAGCTCAAATTAAAGCTCCTCAGCGTCCAGACAAAAAACAAAGGATATTTTTGCTAATTGGTGCATGATTGAGACCCTCCATGCTAAAAAAAAAATCAATATAATTTTCTCATAAAATCTATCTATGTGGATCATGGAACATGATAACCCCCTTTATGTCCCCTACAAAAATAACATTCAAATAAAATGGATTTTAATCAATTTAAGCTAGAAAATCAACCTGAGAAGTGTGTGAGCATTGAGATTAATCACTTTCAACACTCAACAGCTTTGAAAAATGATTTATCTAATATTAGATGCCACAATAACTCCTCTCATATCCCATCATACTAGAATCTAAATATCATTTAAGTCACTTCCAATAATTTTTTTTTCAAGTATAACTTGTCACAAATCATCAATCTCCTCGCAAAATTAATTTTTCAAACTATTTTTCAATTCAACAAAAGAGGAATACACTCTAACGACATTCTTTGCCAATAATTAAGCAAAAAGTAATTACCATATCACACCAATAATTTTATCTTTCAATACTCTATTCACACTACTATCATAGACACATTTCTATTCTCAATTTGTAACCGTCCTCGCTATCATTAGATTTTTTCTCCTCTTTTATTTAGCTTCCTACAAACAAGTAATACCTATTCCAATCATAGTGCCCACCAAATCTAGTATCTTTCCAATCAAAGTCTCAAAATTTCATATGGAAAATATAATCAATATTTTTTTCTAGTATATATTTGCTTACTTTTAACACAATTGGGCTAAGTTGTAGCATGTCATTCACAGGCGCATCCTAGCTCCACGTTACCAACCTTCGAAAAAAATTGGGTTGAGTTATAGGGTGTCACTTTCAAGTTATGAGCTAAGAAAACCTCACATAATTTTCATGATAATTGTGCCACATTGTGGGACATCGTCTCCATGGAGCACTCTAGCACTAAACAAATTCAAATTTTGATTAATTCATTAGTTTCAATAGAAATTTTATGATTGTTTGTCAACATAACATCAACCCTTAACTGTTCTATGTTGAGCGCGTAAGTTTTAAGAGTGTTTATCAGACTAACATCAAGCCTTAACTGTTTTCATCCGAGCACAAGACCTTCAGTGGAAATTTTAATTAGTACTATAACTGCTTAAAGGTTTTAAAGAGTAAAATAAGCTATTGACAAATAGTTTTAATCACTGAAATATCCATTTTTGTGCTGAACTTTAGCTTCTTAAGATTGATAAATGCTCCAAATGAAATCAATGTAGAGTTGAACAAGCCTTAATAGTAAAAAGGAAAAATGAATGAACTTCATCAATATTAACATTAGTGTAGTTCGAACAATGCATGTTGTTTCACTTAGTATNTACGTAGTGGGATTAAAGCTTTCTTGCTGTTATTGTTGTTGTTGTTATTGCAGTTCTTAGCTGTTTGAAAATTGAGAGAATTCCTTTGTTGAACCGTTTTAATATTTTTTTTTAGAACTAAAATAAATTTCAATGAAATATTCTGATAGAAATGATTGTATTTATAGAAATTCATTTTCATATTATTTTCTAGTATAAATTATTTTTTGAGAGTACATTGTTCTTTTTTTAATTATTTTTTTCAGAAGTGTGAGTGATCGAATCAGACACTTTGAGATTACTCCTCTTGTTTTTAAGGAACATATTACTCATTAGAGCACACAAATTGCTTCGAGAGTAATAATAAACATTGAACTTGTTACAAAATAAATCTAACAATTTTAAGGCCCATTAATATAAAATTTATATCAAAATATGTTAAGCAATTTTTTTTTATGGAAAATATTACTAAATTTAATGAGATTTAACATACATTATGTCAAACAATTTTCAAATTAAAATGCTTTTTTAATTTTATAAATTTGCATTTACAAATTTTATTAAAACCTATTTGAACTTCCAAAAAAAAGAGAAAAAAAACCTAATTGAAGTGAATCCTGCTTGCAGACAAACATTCCATTAAACATGCGTAATATACTATCATGGAAATTTATTTTCGGTTTTTTTTATACGTTGGAGCCATAAGGAATTAATATTGTTATTACTTTAAACTTAACCTTATTTTAAAAATGTAATTACTTAATTTATTTTCACATCTTTTTTTTTTAAATACTTAAAATATTTATGATACGTTATCAACAAATTTTGTTATTTGGCATAAATCTTGAGAAGTTTGACACAGGTGTCTCGAGGAATTTTTGTGGCGAAGAGCATTTAAACTAAAATTAAAAACCATTTAAATTTCTGATTTTAACAAACCTATACTCATACTCACTAGCCTGATGAGATAAACCCAATGATCCCAAAATTGATGCAAATCAAGTCAAATCAAGCACTGTCGTTACATCACTTTTTGAGGCTTTGGGTGGTTAGTTTGATACTCAAATGGGTTACAAATCTAGCATTCTTGTAGTCCAATCGAGCGTTTTGATGAGATGAATCCAAATAATATTTGATCATTCAATTCTAACATCATTAAGATACTTAAATATCTATAAAATGTCATATGATCGAGGAAATCACTGTGTTATCTGATGGAGTGGTTTGGGTTCATTCATTATTTACAGGACATCACAAAATGTGTCAATAAAGCTATACTCTCTTCATGAAGGGAGACTTATACCCAAATCAGAGGGATAAAGAGTAGAATCTGAGTTGTTTTAGATTCAAAGACTCGACAATAACTTTCACTCTTCATAGCTGCTGACCACTGTTGATAACCACTTACCGGCCACTACCATAAAACACCACTTACCGGCCAACATTGACCGCGCATTAACCACCTCCTTGTATGTTGTCATCAATGAACTATGTGGTGCAGTGAAGCATCTTGAATACTTGTAACAATTTAACATCGTATAATGCGCACCTCAAATATGATGTTATGATGCTCTCCGAATACAATATAAGAGTGCATCTTGAATATGGATTTATGACCACCTGAAATACAGTTTAATGACACGCCCCATGTACGATGAATTGAAGCACCCTGAATTCAATGAAATGGCATACCCCTAATATGAGATAACAAATAACGTTGCATCAAAGATTAGATGGTAACTCTCTTCAACAATTATTTTTTATTATTTTTTGAAACTTGGAGTCGCCAGCTTGTGTATACTTATGTCATTTTCGTATGATATCATTTTTTTCTAATAAATCTCCCTCTCGAATCATATAAAATGATCCAAAGAGGAGATGAACTAGAAAATGCGGGATATACAATGAAAATAGACAAAGAAAATTTAAAAGAAACATAAATGGCTTAATTATAGGTAATCCTCATGTGATATGTTGAGAATACACGTCCAAACAAGATCGGATCAAAATATCCCGAAACACGGTATCCACGAAGAGAATCCCTATATAAGCCACCCATAACCATTGAACAAAGAAGAAAATTCTTGTTTTGGGGCCAAAGCATGCAACAACCAAAATTGAGTGAACAACGTGCAAAGCTTGCAGCAACCAAATGGTGCCATAAGAGGTAAAGGGTGCATCATCCTCAATGAAAATTCACACACCACAGATAAACATAGCTAGCTGCCAAACATTAAAGGAATGCAAGTATCAAGCCCCAAACACATGTTATGCACATGTGTGGGAGATGTCGTCGGTGTTAGTGCTTAAACAAACGCCTAAAATGACACGTGTCGAAGGTAAAGTATCATGCAAATGAGTTCATCAAAATGCACATCAAAACGTATTTTTCACGCACAAATGTGTGGATGCAAGTCAAGTCTTGAACTGTCATGCAAATGATGCGAATACACATGCAAAAGCATACATCATGCAAGTGATGTTGACTGTTTGGAACATTGAGTTGATAGAGGGGTCCAACAGGGACATTGATCCCGATGATATAGTTGTGCAAAATATATAAAGTTGACTCCGCTTTTCAACAGTGCCAAAAACTTGATGCGTTATTTTATTAATAAGAAATTTAAGCAATTTATGTAGGGATTATACTCAAGTATACGTATTGTTATCAAGTAATATATGACTTTTTGTTTAAGCCCCAAATAGTGATCCCAAGAGGAAGTTTTAAATTTGAAGTGATAAATAACTAAGAAATTCAGAGTAATAAAATAAAATTACTGTCAGTAATTTTAAATATTTAATGTACTATCAGAACTAAATTATTAACTACTAGCAAATGTGAAATGCAAAGTTTAAACAGTAACTACCAAACAATGTTTATGTGATGAAGTTATCTATTATGAAAAAGCATCTTTCCCACTACTATAAATTTTTGGTAAAATGAGATGAGATAAATGGTTTAAATTTGTATTGTGCAAAATAGGAACAATTTTAATTATCTACCCTGATTCAGTGTTATAGAGAATCGTTGGTTAATCTCAGGTTTAGTCCCTAAATCCGTGGTTAGGCTCGGAGGATACTGACTCTCACTCCAGAGCTCCCACTTCCCTTCCCTTGAAGGCTAACGCTCACTTTGGTTCTTAAACACTAAGACCAAATTGGGGATTTTAGTCTGTCTCACTAAAATCTCTAATTCTATGCCCAGCAATGTATATTTTCCTATTTATTTGTACTTAATTCCATGAATGAAATACTCCTCCAAGGAATTAAATGTGATTCTTACTCTGTTGTAAAACTCATACTCCATTTCCCGGATCATATGTTTCACAACATATTTTCAAATTTTAATTTGTCAGATCGTAAAGTAAATTAAGAAAGGAGTTGGCAAACTATCACAATTTATTTTATATTTTAAAGTTGGCACATCCAAATTTTCTCTTCATTTCATCATATCCTAGAGTAGGGAGAAAGATAACGGAAACTACTCAGACTTCATGAGAAAGATACAACAAAACACAAATTTTATATATAAAAGAAAGTTCATATACTAATAATAAACAAACAACACTTATCTGAAACTCTTTCTCAAAACAAATCCCTTGTAGCCTCTCTTGGACTCTCTCTCTCCTTACAATACTCTTGATCCTCTCTTAGAAGATGTGGAAAGAAGAAATCTCCTATTCTCTCCCTTTTTAACAACTCTTAGAAAAGAATTCACACTTAAACTCACCACAAAAACTCAAATCTCTAAAGAAATAAATGACAAATGGACTTTTAGTGGTTGGGGGGGAGTGGAAAAGGGAGTTTTCTGATAAAATTTTTCCCTAAATAGAGCTCAATGTCGGTTTTCCAATAAGTGCATCCAAAAACTCTTCGAAAAGCATCATAATTCATCGAATCTTCTAGAAACAGGTCTTGTATCGACATTGGCGCCTTCGGCGCCCATTCTGGCATCGTCGGTGCCAGTGGCCCATGAATTAATTTTGTGCTCTCTGTCAAATGGAGTCTTCGGTGCTGAGTGTATTCTGGCCTTTGTTTTGTAGGTCTGCACCGTCGGCGTCTATCCTGGTGTCGTCAGCGCTGAGTATTTCTTCAAAAATGCTATTTTAACTCCAAATTTCATCCTTTTTGCTTTGTTTTAGCTTCAAGTCTTAAAAGTCAACAACCAGCAATAAAACATGAAAAATACTCTCCTTTAAAGTGCAACGTCACCAAAAATAAGTAAAAAAATAGGTCTAAATATGCATATATTTTTGGTGTATCAAAATCCCCCAAACTTAAATGTTACTCTCAAGTAACTCCCTTACTACATAAAAATATAACTCATGGCAAATAATTTAACATTTAGATTTCCATATTTTAGTCCACTAAATACAATATCATAACTTAAGAAAAATGTAAAATAATGCCAGCACTATTTTTTTTTAAGGAGTTGTTAAGTTGTCGGCTGCTAGGATGAATATTCTAACACCCATTTTAATTTAATACATATAAAATTTAGAAAAATTAGTATTTTAAATTTTTAAAAATTCAAGACCGAACCGATGTCATATTCTCAGTAGTTTAAATAAACGAGCCTAATATCGTAAGTAGTGCACCTATCCAGAGGGTAAATACATTACTTACTGTGAAGGCTCGATTAAATAAATTAAAGATTATACGATATCTGATTAAGTCTGCGAAACCAATTTTATTATAAGCCGACAAGTTCCCCTATTTAATACAAAAAATTAAATATGGTTTATTTTAAGGTGGGTTCAAAAATGCTTCCTATAAGGGCAAACCCCTATAGTTAATTACATCCTAGATCACCCAAGTCACCTAAGAAAACTCTCAATAAAAATCATGAAATATTATCTTCAAAGAGGTTAAAAGAATAAGACTTTTTAATGGGATCACACAAAGAGGTGTAAAAGAAGAATTGCTCAAGTTTGGAATATTTTATTTTAGAATCAAAAAGAGGAAGAACTGGGGGATGTCATAGATCTGGAGGAGAACCTCGGTGACTTCCCAAACTATTCTATGGTTTGGCTTCAATTTTGGAGAGAAATTATTCAAGTGTTTCATCCCGCAAATTTTATTAATTAGGGCTTATATTCATGTGAAACGATCACACAAATAGCTTGGAAGATGTGAGAATTTAGATCATGACAAATGACAACCTCATAATCCTAAGATGAGTTAGAGCTTATATTGTATAGTAGAGCTATACAATGACCTAAAGAAAAGGTTGAGGATTTATGTTGCATAAGCAAACAACCTCAAAATCCTATTGCTTGTTGTTTAATTCTAAGGAAAGATATGGTGTTGTAGATCCTCTTACTGTTGAAGATGACTGTACTGCCCACGATGCCAGCTCCAAGTTCCTCGTTGAGATGAGTTTAAGTTTTATAATGTGTTAAGTTATGATGTCAAATCAGATGTCCCCATGGTTATGGTTCTTTAAATATTTTGGGGCATAATAAAGTTGATTAGAGCGACATCGGTTAGGATCCTACGGTTCTCTCATTCTGGTACCACTATTTTATATTGAATTCACTTAGTCCAAATGAATTTACTAAACTCAACTTAATGAATTCCGTACTTTCATTTAGACCGTGGGAAATCTCGTTAGCAACCGTAGGTTACCTCCTCTTATGGATTCCTGATCATCCGATAGAGACGTCTTAATTTAGTTGCAATTGTTGTTTTGTAATGTTTGTGATTAAATTTTGAGTTGTCTTATATTTTGAATGTTGTGGCGGTGAATTTTAATCTTTTCGATTTTAATTTTTGTTTTGGTTTCAGTTTTTTGGCTATCCTAAATGTTTTAATTTTCATGCAGGGTGACATAGTTGTTTAAAATACAAGCTCGAGACAAGAAGTACAGAAAGGTAAATGCATTAATTTAAAAGCGTACCTGGCAAGTTTTCTCATTCCTCCACCTGAAACTTCAGTACTTGCAAAGCATATATATATGATTTTGCAGGAATTGAAGCATGCTTATAGAAAAAGTAGGAAGTACAAACTTAAAGTGTGCCAACCAAATCCTATGTCATATCTTGGTGTATTTAAATTTTTAAGGATGAATCCATTAAGAAATTTCTAATAAGCTCACATGTCCTTCAAGATTTTCAAAGGATCATGAAGAAGTTTTAGGTAATACCTTAGACATTTCATGGTCATCAGAATTATATTGAGTTCATAATGGTTTTATCAAATTTGCTATATAGTTTATCCAATTAATACCCTTATGCTTAGTGAAATTTATGTTTTAATTATCCCTTAAGTGGAGTAATTATCACTTGATATCTTACTTATGAACTATATGGGTAAAGACCATTGGGGGCTACTTGACTTAATTAAGGAATTTAGTTAATTTGATTATTTATAGAATGGGCTTGTGGTGTTTTGAACATTGCAAATTAATTATGACTTGTTCTCTAAACCTCATTAGCCAAAGTTTTGATTAAGCTTAGTTCACTACTAAGCCCCTAAGATTTAATGGGTAGGTTTATAATTTTTTTTTTAAAAGGTTTTGAATTATTTTGCTCTCAATCATGAATTATAAATTATATTAAAACAATCAAATAGTGTTAAAAAATTAGTGAATTGTGATCTTCCAAATCAAACCCCTTACCTTAGTATCACCTTATTTAAATATTCTTCTAAATTTCATTAATTTGAAAAATTATAAATTTATCCTTTATGAAATTCAAAGTAAGGTTGGTTTCTACCACTTATCCCTCTCTATGTTTCAATCATCAAGACATGTTATTTTAAAATCATTTATTACCCATTTACCCTCTGGATTAGGCCTAAATATTAATTAAGCTCTAAATTCCTAAATTACACTTTTGCCCCTAAGGCCTTAACACTCCATAATTCATTAAATTAGACTCAAATGACTTGGAAATAATATATTACCTCACTCATGGATTAATTAAAACATCAGAGGAGAAAATATGATTTTTTCTGAATTTATTTAATTTTTATAATTATCTTTAATACAAAAATAGGGATTTTCAATGAATATTTAATAATTCAATCAAAATAAAACTTCTATCCTTAAGAAAATTATTAGAGTTTTACCTTGGTCAGATGACCTCTTGGACCAATTTTCATGATTTTGTGAAATTTAATTTAATTATTAAAATTATTTGTTGGTTTTAAATATTAATTAAATATAAATTATTATTTAAATGGAAAATTAAGTTTTTTATTTTTATTAAATCTTATTTTGGGTATTAATTAAATATTTTATATTTTTATTCTTATGATATTGTGAACCTACCAAGACAAGTTTTGTATTTTTCTGATAAGTATTTTAGTTATTATAACTTTTATACCAAAACATAGACCATTATTTTGAAAATTGAATATCTCTAGTTAGAGATGCCCCCTAATCTTGGAAAAATCAAGGGAGATGCCTAACAACAGAGACAACAAAAGCCCCATGGTCTTATGCCATGGTGAAATGTCTATGCAACTGGAGAATCAAAATAAGGAAAATACCATTTAATTAATTAAAAATAAAATATGCATCGAATGGCACATGAAAATATTTCTACATTTTCCTCCTCTATTCACTGAGTAATATGGTATTTTTATTTTTTTTTGGTGATTTTTATACACAAAGTTATGGATTTTTGAAGTTTTGGCTATTTAAATAAAGAAGAAAATATCCTATTTATCTACTTAAGTGACACGACACCACACAATCCTACGACGGCTCCGAAGCTCCACGCGGCACACTCCCATTTGACGTTGTAGTCCACACGTCTTCCCCGTCAACCCGCGGTTCCGCTCCATCTCCTCATCTGACGCAATCAGGGCCCTTCATTCGATAAACGCGCAATCCAACGGCCACGGGTCATCATCCCCAAAGCCTCTAGCCCAAGAACCGTTCACCTTCTAATCTTAATATCTTTCTTGATACTCAACCAGATTAAGTGTGGTTTATTTTTATAGACTCGTCTTGACTAGGAGAACATATCCATACGGTTGATCAAGCCTTAAATTAAGTCTATCAGCATGGAGAATCAATTGAAGCTCGGTATAGGGTTAAGTTTCAATACCTTGGTCCAAGAGGGGAAGCCTCGATCGGATGCTTGTGGAAGCTTCATGGGGGTCCCAAAAGCCTAGGGATGAAGCCTCGAGCAGTGGTGAATCACCTAGATATGATTTTAACCAAAGTCGATTTTAGGGGTCCGATCAAAGTCCACCTTAGAGTGCTCTGGTGATTAGGCTTCTGCAGGGGATCTTCCTCTCTCACTATGGGGATGGTGTGGGTGCAAATAATTTGGATTTGGTGGAGGTTTGATGAGTGTGCTATTTTGACCATGAACTTGAGCACCAAAATTGAGCTCAAGCAATGGAATTGAGTGGCTGGGGATGGTTGGGTTGAACTCAATAGGTCTTAAGGAAGCTCTGGAAGCAATTTGGCAGAGTCTCCCCAAGGAAATTCAAGCTCCCTCTCTTTGGCCATGGAGGGTGGGTTTAAATAGAGGGGGAAGGAGAGGCCACTAGGGGCAATTGGTAGGTGCTTTAATTTGCTTATGTGGATACCAACAAGGTGCAAAAATTAAATTGGTATGAGACAACTTGGATGGGTTTAATTTTGAATTTTAGCAATGGGGGAGCATTTGGCCGTGGCTTTTTCGGCAGCCTAGGTGGTCGGCCAGCCAGGCTCAATTCACCATCCAGTTCAGGGAGGTCAGGGATTGGGTTTGGTTAAGTCAATTGGTGTTGTCCATGTGTAAAGGCATTGAATTGAAATAGTTTGGGGAGAGGGTCATTTTAGGTCAAATTGGGTCAAGGCATGGTTTGGGTTGGGTTCAGCCGCCAAGGTTGGTCTTGAGCTAAAGAGAATCAGATGGGTCAGCTAAATTAGTGTGGAGAAGTCTCCATCCAAGGGATTTTGGCTAAGCATGGGTTAAGAGGACTAATTGAAAGGGTTAAAAACCTTTTTAAAGAGACTTACATCTTGTCATTCATATCTTAATGATGTGGCAAGGCTCTCATGGCTTGCCTATGGCTTGGGAGTGACGTCATGGCTTATCCTTGGCTTGGCTAATTTTCATGAGAAGGGATTTTTAGAATTTTTGGTATTTTGGTGGAGTTTGTTGATTTGGAATTTAGGACTTTAGGAATGATTTTAATCAAATGGATTATGAAAAGAATAAATGGTCATGTGGGATTTGGATTTGTGCTTTTGAAATTAAATGCAGTGGGCTTGGGTTTTTGAATTTGAAAATGATTTTGGGCTAATTGAATGTTGAGTTTGGTGTAGGAATATGTCATGAAAACTTTGGAAGCATTTCGAGTGATTTTGAATTGAATTAGAAGCTAATTTAGTGGATTTAGGAAAATGGTCAAAATTGGGGCTTTTCGATTTAGGTTAAATTGGGTTTGCAATTGGGGTTAATTTTTATTTAGATTAGGATTTGGGATGCTGAATTTTGATTTGGAATTGAAATTCGGCAAGATTGGGGTTAATTGGGCCAAAATTGAAGTTAATTTGGGGACATTTGGGCCTTTAAGGGGAAATTGGGGCTTTTGTTCAAATTGGGTCAAATTGATGATAAAAGAAATTGAAAATTGGAATATTTGGGTTGATTTGGAATTTTTGGGAATTCTTGGAATTTTTAGGCCATGAAGGGCATTTTGGTAATTTTGGCAATTTTTTGGGGGTATTTTGGAAATTTGGTAATTTTGGTGAATTTAGGTAGTGATGAGGGGTTTGGGATGATTTTTTGGGCAAATTTGGGTACTTTGGGTAATCTTGGAAAATTTAGGGTTGTTGGGGTATTTTGGTAATTTGGTGATTTTGGGCCAAAATGGACCAACAAGCCATGAAGCCATACTAAACCAATAGGAGCCATATGAGGACTCATTTTGGATGCTCAATGTGCTGGTTCTAACCCTCTTAGCCAAAGACTAGGGGTACAGGGTCATCCACATGAGCTTTCCAAAAGGAGTCAAGAGACCAACCTAAGAGGTCATATGGTTTAGGGTATGTGAAAGAGTGTAGTGTGTGCAAGTTAGCCCCAACAAAACCAGATCACCCAGAGTTAGTCCTAAGGTCTGACCATCATATGGGGGACTCCACTTGGATTCCCCGTATTGACCCCACCTACTAAGTGCTGCAAGTTAGGATTAATATGTGGAACTCCAAGTTGAGCAAAGAAGAGTTTGGAATTTCTAATGGTGAGGTTTCCTTTTCTAGTCCTCTAGGAATAGTCAACAGGAGAGTCCTTTGGATAGACCTTAGGCTACTAAAGAGGAAAAACTAGACATCAACCAAAAATGAGGTCAACAAATGGACCCCTAATAGGTCTGGTGTGCTGGGCAAGCACACCGCACGTATTGGCGTTGACCGACGAGATCAACAAAACCAACATAGATTTCTAAGTCAACAAACCCAGAATGAAGATTAAAAGTGAGTGACAGTTGTTTCTGCTAGGGAATTAGCAAGTGGACATTTGATCAAAATTGAGCATTTACAACTCTCGCTGGGGATTAGAAAGTGGATTTCAAATTATCAGGCTTCAAGTACACTAAAGGATAAGAGTACGGATTCAGATGTTGGCCCCAAAATGGGAATTATAATGCGGATATCAATTCTCGAAAGAGAATCAGATGACTTATTCCATTTAAGGTGGTCTTAAACTGATCTTGAAGAATGGGAGCGGGATGCCTTGAAATAATCAAAGGGCTTATTCCCTCAACCCCAAAAGTTTGATGTTTGGACCATTACAAAGCAATGTAGAATCAGATGTTTGTATCCTCTTCCCAAAAAGTTGATATTATTGCTAAGCAATGTGGAAGCGGATGTTTGTATCCTTTTCCCCGAAGGTAGATATTATTGCTAAGAAATGTGGAAGCGGATGTCTGTATCCTCTTCCTCGAAAGGAGGATATTATTACAAAGTAATGTGGAAGCGGATGATTGTATCCTCTTCCCTGAAGGTTGATATTATTGCTAAGCAATGTGGAAGCAGACGTCTGTATTCTCTTCCCTGAAAATTGGATACTATTACAAAGTAATGTGGAAGTCGATGTTTGTATCCTCTTCTCTAAAAGGTTGATATTATTGTAAAGCAATGTGGAAGCGGATGTCTGTATCCTCTTCCCCGAAAGTTTGATATTATTGCAAAGCAATGTGGAAGCGGATGTCTGTATCCTCTTCCCCTAAGGTTGATATTATTATAAAGCAATGTGGAAGAGGATGTTTGTATCTTCTTCCCTGAAGGTTGATATTATTGCAAAGCAATGTGGAAGTGGATGTTTGTATTCTCTTCTCTGAAAGTTGGATATTATTGCAAAGCAATGTGGAAGCGGATGTCTGTATGCTCTTCCCCGAAGGTTGATATTATTGCTAAGCAATGTGGAAGCAGATGTCTTTATCCTTTTCCCTGAAGTTTGATATTAATGCTAAGCAATGTGGAAGTGAATGTCTGTATCCTATTACCCGAAGGTTGAATATTATATGGAAACACATCACTACGTTGGGGAGGAATGCTAAGGGACTCAGGTCCAACTCAAGAGGTAGCATGAGAAAATCAGATTGAGAAGAAAAGCACAAGGACTCGCATCCAACTCAAAAGCTGATCGGGATTATATCACTACATTGGGAAGGAATGCTCGATGACTCAGATCCAACTCAAGAGGTAGCAGAGGGAATCAGAATCTCAGTACTGACCTGAGAATGATACGAACATAGTGCAGAGAATTTACAGTTTTGACCTTATAGATATGTGGCATGTGAAGGGACATTTGTGAGGAAAATTTGTGAGATTTCATGAGATTTTATGCAGGATGTGAAATTCCAAAAGGATGTGAAGAAAACTGGTGCAGATCAGGTTAATCACGGTGCGCATGCAAAGAGCAAGTAATCTCGAACTCGAGAGAAGCAAACTCAACAAATTTATCATTTTCTTTTCTTGTTGTTTTTATCATACTTAATTATCAAAACATATTTTCAAAATATTTTAGTTTTGGTTAATTTTTAAAAAAAATTTGAAGTTTTAATATCAAGCTTTCTTTGTATCGCTCTTTGTTTGTATGGCTTCTCATCAATCACACAAGAGAGGGAAATTTGACAAATAAGTTGAAATTTGAAAGAAATTCCATTAATCTGCTCCAAAAATGAGCTACAAACTGAGTACATGCCAAAGCATCAAAATACAACATGCTGAACATAACTGAATCATCAAATACTAAATACATATCATGCACTAAACATATCTGGTACATATATATTGTCAGCTACGCAAAACTTGGCACAAAAAGGTATTTTGTTGGCCATCTTTGGTGTGGTGAGATCCTAATCGAGTTGACCTACTAATCCACACTCTAGGATAAGAATTCCCTTTACGTGTACTTAGAGGTACAACCCTCTCATAACTCATATGGCTGCAACTCTTCCAGCTCAGGATCTGGATGGAATTCTCGTGGTATCTTATCATCCTGCATTGTTCTGAGGTTACAGAAACTTGAGGATGTCACACTCCCGGGATGCAACATTTAGCTAAATCAGCACCATTTCCATCTAAGACCAGCACCGATCCTAGTGGCAGCAGAATTTCAACGAACCCTCTGAATTCCTCGGGACCAATGATATCAATCTCTTTTCCAAAGAGTATATTGCTTTTACTGACAAAATACACTGTGCAAAAGGGTCTAACAAAGTCATGATAGTCAATATGAAGAGGAATACAGCAGTCTGGCGGCAGTATACTCCATCAAATTAATCTTTTAACCATTCTCTTTATCACATAAGGCATCAGATCCACATCCTCATATCTTAAGATGCCAGGGGGGTTCCCTTGTTTGTCTTCAACGAAATTGTAGCAACAACGACCCTGAATGGTTATCCTACCTTTTTCGCTCATCCACTTTCGCGGTTCTGCATATGTTCTTGGCCTCAGGAGACCAGCTTGGCCTCTAGCTTGCAGATCAAATACACAATCCAAAATTCACTTGTCATCGCTCTCTGAGAAGACTCCAGTAGCACCAAGCCTTCCAATATATTGACGACTTCACCCCAGGCCTCTTCATACAATTCAAATTCTCTTCACTTTACTCTGCACAGTCTCTCCATCTCAGCTATAGGAATATCATCAAATTGTTGAGGTGGCCTTCTTATCTCAACCTCTTCAACGACCAGTGTCTGCTCTGTATCTGCAGGTAGTGTGAATATGACTCGACGCCTGTATGAGCTGCCTCGTGACCTCCTACTCTGGCGGCTGTGAATTCTTGCACTGAACTGTAGCAATCCAAGTGTAGAACATTACATCCTGGGCATTCTACGAATTCTCGTCTGGTAGATGCTCATGTGGGAAACTCTGCATTACACATTGAACAACACCTAAAGGACTCATGAGGCATCTCTGTCTACATCGGCTCTGCGGCCGGCTCTAGCTCATCCTCTGTACTTGGTAGACTGAAAGAGGTTTCTTTCATAGGTGGTTCATAAATCCTCCCTCAAGAATCTAGGCAAGTAATCTGGCTGCTTCTCTTTATTGTCTTCTTTCCTCCCATAAAAAGGCTCTATGCTTGCGTTGGTTGGCTTTGCAACGCCGCGTTATTCGTAGTGGTACGTCAGACACTCTATCTTCATCGACACCTATTAAATCCCCCATTGGTGCAATTATTAGGGACTGTAGACGACTGGTCCCCTACATTGGGTATTACTGAGTGATCAACTTTTTCTCTTTCCGCGAGGAGTAGTTTTCAGCTGCAATTTTTAGTAGAGACGGTTATCCTTCTTTTTCCCACCGGCTGACAATGTCTATCAAGGGACCTTCATAATTCACATCAACCTGACCAAAGTCAAAATCAAGGTCTATGACGCCACCCTGAGCAGCCCTTTCCTTATTTAGTGCAAGATTTAAGCCATCTTTGAAGGAAAAGATCAGTTTACGTTCCAAAATTTTTTCTACAGAAGACAGAAAAACATCAGTGTGCTGACATCCAACATGAACAAGAACAGAAGAACAAAGCATCAATAATTCTGATTATTTGAAAATTTTATTTAATTTTAATTAGATTTAAAAATTAGAAACAGAAAAATAAAATGAGCAATTTCAAAAAAAATTCATTTTATTGAGGTTACTTTATTACAAAATTTTGGACCTAGTTATAGATGTGTGGCCAAATAAATAACCGCAGAACAATCAAAATTTCAAAAAGTAAATATTAATTTCGAGCAGCATCATGTTGGGTAGTATATCTTCAAGTAGCACCTGTTAACTGCCAGCATAGGTTTTTCGCCATGAAAATCCACTAGCTGGTAGGACCCTCTTGAGTAAACTTCTTCTATGAGAAATGGTTCCTCCCAAGTCGGTTCAAAATTTTCACCTATTTTACGGTGTGTAAGAATAGGTCTTTTGAGAACGATGACAAGATCACCAACTTTAAACGTCCTGGGGCGGACTAATTTATTATGAGTCTCCACCATCCTTGCTTGATAGAGCTCCAAGTGTTGTTGTGCTTCTAGTCGTTTTCCTTCGAGATCTTCCAATTCTTCCGGTCTGAGTTTCGCACTTTCTTCTATTGTGATTTGGTTAGCGATGATGACTCTGAAAGACGGTGTCTAAACCTCTAGTGGTAGTACCGCTTTAGACCCGTACATAAGCTCATAGGGTGTACATTGAGTGAGAGTTTTGAATGTCATCCGGTAGGCCCACAAAGATTCTAGTAGTCTGTAATGCCAATCTCTTTTATTTTCATCTAGTGTCTTTTCAAGATCTGCACTAGTGTTTTGTTGAAAGCTTCAGCTAAGCCATTTGCTTTTGGGTAGAAAATTGTTGAGTACCCTCTAATCTATCCCATGTCATTTGACGAAGTTATTGATCTTTGCGCTTTTGAAGGCTGTCCCATTGTTGGAAATTAATCTGCGTAGAACACCGAAACGGTAGACTATGTTGGTCTTAAAAAATTGAAGGATGTGTTGTGATGTAATGTCTGGTACAACAATGTATCTACCCAATTGGAAAACTAATCTATAGCGATGAGAATAAATCTATGTCCATTAGAGGATGGAGGGTCTATGAGACCTATTATGTCTGTGCCCCAATAATCGAATGACCATGAGGTGACAGTTGGGTGTAGCACATTCGGAGGTTGGTGTAAGACCACCCCTTGCACTTGGCAAAGGTGACACCTTCTACATGTATCCATACAATCGAATATCTTTGCTGGCTAATAATATCCGTGTCTTTTGATATTCATCTTCATCTTTGGCCCTAATCGGTGAGCACCCCACAATCCGACATGTACTTCTTTGACAATATTTTTTGCTTCTGCTCTGCTTTGACATCGCAGCCACATCTAATCAAATGACCTCCTATAGAGAACATCTCCCACTAGAGCGTACGACATAACCCTTCTTGTTATGTTATATGCCTTGGATTTGTCATCTGACAACTTTCCAGTTTATAAATATTCTATTAATGATGCCAATCCTCATTGATGTGAGTGACGACATTCATCATTCCTTCTTTTTCAAGCTTATGTAGATTGTTGAGGTCGATTCAAGAAAAAAACCGTCTTTCTTGTAGTGTAATACCAATGGAATCCTCCGGTGGACATGTCATCTCATTAGCAAGTTTTGCTAGAGCATCAGCTTGGGCATTATCTCTCTGAAGAATTCGGTATAGAGTTACATTAGGGATCTATTCTAAAGTTTCATCGTGTATTGATGGTATTCTGTAGCCTTGATTTAAAAATCTGGTATTATCCGACGACTTGTTGAATGACGAGTTGAGAATTATTATAGATCGTAATGTCTGTTATATCCATTGAGATTGTCAACTCCAACCCGGTGATTAACGCTTCATATTTTGCTTCATTATTTGTACATGGCCAACTCCAACTCGGTGTGATGAAAATCAGATCAATCCCTGCTTTGTTTGGTATAACTATTTTTTATCCTTTATCTTTCCTGGCTGAAGAAGCTCCATCAAAATACATCTCCCAATGCCGGGCATGAGATGCTTCTATTTGCAGTATCTGCTCATCTGGTAGTTCATCATTGAATGGGAACCTAGCTGGAAGTGGGTGCACGTCGAGAAAATCTACTAAAATCTTTCTCTTAATAGTGCGGAGGGGAACAAAAGTTATATCGAATTGCAATAAAACCATTGACCATCTTGCTAGACGTCCGGAAAGTGTTGGTCAGGTCTTCAAATATTACAATGGATTAACTTTCAAAATGAGGGTAATTTTACAAGAAAGCATGTAGTGTCTGAGCTTTTGGGCAAAAAAAATTAAAGCTAGGCAATGCTTCTTGATAGATGGATACTTTACTTCTGTCGGTATTAGACGATGACTCAAATACTATAGTGCATTTTCCTTTCCCTCATCATTAACTTGGGCTAATAGGGCTCCAAGAGAATCATCTAAACCCGCGGTATAAATTATCAATGGTTTTCCCGGGATAGGGTCTGCTAAAACAGGATGTGTCATTAAGTATCAATGGTTTTCACGGGATAGTCGTCCTTTTTAATTAATGTTGAGAAGGGCTGACACCTACCTGAGAGATTAGAAATGAAACATCTCAGATATGCCAACTTTCCTTGAAATGAATGTAGTTGTTTCAAAGTTTTGGGAGGAGGCATTTCTAAGATAGCTTACATCTTATCCGGATCAATCTCGATTCCCTGATGACGAACAACGAATCTTAGAAATTTCTCGGAGGTAATGCCGACGGTGCACTTTAAGGGATTTATCTTAAGATTATATTGTCGTAATTGTTCGAACAAGATCCTCAAATCTTACATGGTCCAATTTCTGTTTACTTTTGATGACCAAATCATCAACATAACACTCCGATACACCTATAATATATAGTGTTTTTAGACACATTTTTATACCTATTTTTGATATATTGTGCTTTAATGGAAGATATTTTTGTGTTTTTCTTTCAAGTACAAGTAAAAAGGTAAAAAAATGCTTAAATGAGTGAAAAATGATTAAATTTGGAGCAAATAGGTGAAAATTGTGTGAAAGTGTTTTGGCCCCTAAGCGCAAGATCCGACGCTTAAACGTCAGTTAAACAGAGAAGGCTGCGCAAAAGCTCCAGAGGTAGTTATTTGATGAGTAAATTCGATTTTGCAAATTTTAAAGAGGTATTTGAGGCACCTTTTGACATAAATAGTTGATTACAACAACCAAGGATGAAAATACTTGTGAAAGAAGGCATCTCTTGGGGAAATACATCGAATCAAGACATATTTTGAAGAGATACCAAGACACCCATTGGAAAATTATAAAAGAAGGAAGATTGAAACTTTGAAGGTGTGTGTGCTTGAAAAGAGAAAGTTTTGAAAGTTCTTAAAGAAATTGGGAAGTTAGTTTGGAGAGATTTTCAGGCACCACACCAAATATTTACTTTATCCTTTTGTTTTAGTTTATTTTGGAGAGTGTTGTAAAAGATAAGAGATTTAAAAGAACTTCAAGAGTTAGGTGGAGAATTTGAGATAAGTTTTATCTTTTGTTTTAGACTAATTTTGGTTTTAATTGAGACTTATTATTGGTTTGACAATGATTTCTACTTTTAAAGTAAAATGTAGTTTTGTTTTCTCATTGGATTCTGAGTATTCTTTATCTTTATTCTTAAAATGATAAGTAATTAAGTATTGGACGGAAGTTGTGAAAAGTATTAATCTTTAATATTGGAAGAAGTTATGATGATTTAAATCCATGTACTTCATTTACTTCTTGATTTGGCCAATTCAGATGTAAAAATTTGTTGTGAGAACATGTAAGAACCGAGCTGGTATTATCTCAATCAACAATTGGAAAGAATCACATGATGTTATATGAATGAGAATGTAGTTCATATGATTTAGTGCAAATAAATAGGGTAATATTCATTGAAGTGTGTAGAGTTAGAGGACTTTAAACTGACAGGTTAAAGCCCCCAACTTTGTTTATTGTTTTAGATTCTGATACGAGATGTTAGCCCCTAGGTGGAGGGAATCGAGGGAACTCTAGAGTGAGAGCTGGTAATCTTACTGCCTAGCCGATCTTCAGAACTATTCAAACTTTAAATTAGTCAATGTTCTTTATAGCATCTCCCATCTAGCCGGTCATCATAACTATTCAAACTTTAAATTAGCCAATGTTCTTTATAGCATCTCTAGTAAGGGTTAGTCGGTCTTCAGAACTATTCAAACTTTAAATTAGCCAATATTCTTTATAGCATCTCTAGTCCCGGTCTTCATAACAATTCAAACTTTAAATTAGCTAATGTTCTTTATTGCATTTCTAGTAATGGTAAAAAATATTATTGCTCCTATTTGGCACAACACAATTTGCATACTTTCATAATAGAATTTCTATACTTATTATTGATTCATGATAGGGAGAAAGATATTTTTACATTTAATGTTTTTTCTTCTACAAAAACTCAAGTTATCTTTTTAAGTTATTACTATTTTATTAAAATATCAAAAATACCAAAAATATTTAAACTTTCATTACTCCAAAAACATGTATAGTTTATATAATTGTCTTTTCAAAAGTAGAAAGTTTTTAAAAGTGCATATTGCATCATTTCCGTGTGGGTTCGATATTCAGGTCTTAATCAGAAAATTCCTATATTACTTGATAACGATACATATACTTGCGTTGTATCCCAATATATATAAATTAAAAGTTAAATTCTTATTTTTCTTAAAAATCAAGTTTTTGGTTTTATTGAAAAATAAGGAAATATAAGTGAAAAATATAATCAGAACTATTGTTATACTATTGCATATAAACAGTTGGGATCAAGTTTTCGGCGCCATTACCGGGGATCAAAGTGAAAATTGTAAAGAGTCTATTGATTTTAAAGCAAACTTCCATTTTTAGATAAAATTATTTAAACTTTAAACATTATTGTATCTTATTTTTGTGTGTGTTTAGTTTTATTTTATTTTATGTTAACGTATGTGTAGTTAAGGTTCTGAAGGACTAGTGCCCTACGATTTTGAATTAGAGAAAACTGTTAAAAATAATCAAAAAAATCAAAAAAATTTAAAAAAAATTAGAAATCTTGAAAAATCTAAAATAATTACAAAAATGACAAACCAAAATAATTAAAACGCTGAAATTCATCAAAAGCTTAGACATTTAAGAGATTATGTCAACCCCACTGTAGATGAAATTCATTGCAGTATTCAAAAACATACTGTAGTGGCTAATTCATTTGAGCTTAAACCTGCTATTATCCAAATGATATCAAATAATCAGTTTGGGGGATCACCAACAGAAGATCCAAATTTATATCTTGTCAATTTTCTAGAATTGTGCGCTACATTTAAATATGGTGTTCTATCAGATGATGCCATAAGACTTAGGTTATTTTTTTCTCTCATTGAGGGATAAAGCTAAAATGTGGTTGAATTCATTAGCATCTGGATCTATCAGAACTTGGGGTGATTTAGCACAAAAATTCCTTGTTAAATATTTTCCACATACAAAAACTGCGAAGCTTAGAAATGATATTACATCTTTTAATCAGTTTGAAGGGGAATCTATCTGCTGGGAAGCTTAGAAATGATATTACATCTTTTAATCAGTTTGAAGGGGAATCTATTTATGAAGACTACGAAGCTTAGAAAAGATATTACATCTCATAATCAGTTTGAAGAGGAATATATTTATGAAGCATGTGAACGATTTAAAGAACTCTGAAGAAAGTGTCCACACCATGTTATACCAAATTGGTTAATAATTTAAACTTTTTATAATAGATTAGTTGGATCTCTTAGAATAATTATCGATGCCACTGCAAGTAGTTCATTGATGTCAAAACCATTTCATGACGCCTATGCTTTAATTGGAGAAATGGCTAACAATAATTTTCAATGGCCTTCTGAGATGGTGAATCCAAAGAAAGTAGCCAATATTCATGAATTTGATGCATTTATTAAGTTAGCAAATGAAGTTGTTGTAATTTCAAGGAAGTTAGACCAATTTGGAATGAATTTTTCTGAACCAATTTCCATGATTGAAGAGAATTCATTAGGCCAAATGGTAGATTCTTAAGCATCATTAGAAACTTTGAATGTCATAAATAATAAATAGAATAACCCATATTCAAATTATTATAACCCAGGTTGGAAGAACCATCCTAACTTCAATTGGTAGAATAACCCATATTCAAATTTTTGTAACTCAGATTGGACGAACCATCCAAACTTTAAGTGAAAAAATAATTCGGGTGGTAATAATCAACAATAGGGGAACAACCAAGTAAACCTATTAGGAAACTGAAACAACCAAGAGAGTAATAATTATAGATCTACTTATCCTGCAGCTGTTAATAGTAATTCACAATTTAAGGAGAGGAAACTTTCTATAGAAGAAGTGGTGTTATAAATGGGAAATCAATTACAAAGTCACAGTAGAGAGAGAAGAAATTGAAGAATCAAAATAGGACGCTCCAAAAGATTCTAAAAGACCAATTTATCCATTGAAAATTGATTTGAAAAAACCACCACCTCCATTTTCTCAAAGATTTCATCAGTAGAAGTTGGATAAGCAATTTTTAAAATTTCTAGAAATATTTAGGGAGCTTACAATTAATATTCCATTTACGGAAGCCTTAGAACAAATGTTGAGCTATGTAAAGTTTATGAAGGATATTCTAAACAGAAAAAGGAAGTTTGAAGATAATGAGACCATTGCACTTAGTGAGGAGTGCAATGCTGTAATTCAGACAAAGCTTCCTGAAAAGTTTAAAGATCCTGGTAGCTTTACAATTCCATGTGCAATAGGAGACAAATTTTATGGGAAAGCTTTATGTGATAGGGATTAGGAAAAATAACCCCTACTACTGTGACTACATATCTGACGCTTAAGCGTGGTAGTTTCAACAGATGTATGAAATTAATATTCTAGAAGGTTTAACCACTAATTAGTTCGTAAAAATGTGCCAAGGCAGTTTCTAAACGTGTCTAGGAGTTATTGGAAGGATTTAAACCTATAAATAGAAGGGTTTTGTGAAGGAATTTCACCCTAGATCATTTTGATCCCTAAAATTCTAAGAGAAAGTGAGATTTAAAGAAAATGTCTTCATGAGAGAAGGATTTGAAGAAGGAAGAAACCATCAGGAAAAGGTTCATTAGTCAAAGTGCATAAGAAATGTATAACAGTTTCTTAGTCATTAGTATTGAAGGGATATCATAGAAGATCAACAAAATGAAGAATACTATGGCTTTATTGGAGACAAAAGTACTTGATTTACATGCACATCTAAAGCATATTGGATGGCAATTGAAGATGCAATTTATCCATATAAGTTATATAGAGGAAGCGGATAAGGCGATGTTCATAAAGCAGAAGTGGATTAAAGAAGATAGTATCAGAGCTCGTCACCACCGTCCGTTTTATCAACTCTATATTCCTGGAGAGACTAATGAAAGACAGGAATTTGTTCCTTCGAATGAAGAAAGGAATTAAGTTTAGTATTAGAATGTTTGTGTTACAAGTAATACTCACTAGGACATCTTCTATAACTCCTTTAGGGTATGTAGAGTTACAGTAATAGGAGTTATTTCTCCTAATCCCAATCATTTGAATATTGATAATGGTATAAGGTTAATGCTTGCACCTAAATCACATAAAGCTTTCCCATAAAATTTGTTACCTATTGCACATGGAATTGTAAAGCTACCAGGATCTTTAAGCTTTTCAAGAAGATTTTTCTGAATTATAGCACTGCACTCCTCACTAATTGCAATAGTCTCATTATCTTTAAACTTCCTTTTCCTGTTGAGATTATCCTTCATAAACTTTACATAGCTGGACATTTGTTTTAAGGCTTCAGCAAATGGAATATTAATTGTAAGCTTCTTAAATATTTCCAAAAATTTTAAAAATTGCTTATCCAACTTCTTGTTGACAAATTCTCTGAGGAAATGGAGGTGGTGGTTTTTCTAAATCAATTTTTAGTGGAGAAATAGGTCACTGATGAAGTCTCCAAGGAAATGGAGGTCGTGGTTCTTCCAAATCAATTTTTAGTGGAGAAACAGGTCTTCTAGAATCTTTTGGAGCATCCTCTTTTAATTCTTCAATTTCTTCTCTCTCTACTTCAATTTCT
>JXCR01147221.1:0-21677 GCA_002079205.1 Phalaenopsis hybrid cultivar
AGTCACCTGCCATAGACATTGCAGTTGCCGGTAGTTGCCACTAATATGTCGAGCATGATTTATATTTATTTTATTTTTCTTCAAATCAAGCATATTAATGTAATTTCATGCATTTAGTTTACAGCAAACCAAACAACTTTAAAGTATTTCGAATACACTAAGGTTGTTTGGTTAGTTGCAAAAGGAGGGTGTTGCATTCATTTTGCATGGCTTTAGGATTCAGATGTTTGGCATATAGATTTACAAATTCAATGTGAAATAAGAATGAATTTAGAAATCATTTCTTAGTTCATTTTCACTGTACTTGGATTTTGATGGATTTGACCGATTTTCAAATGCATAGCTTTTCACAAAGTGTTGTCTGTCGCTGCTGGCTATAGCCACCTCCCGCTGCTACCTGCCATTGCCTCCGCTAACTCCAGTCATCGTGTTTCCAGTTGCCACCTTCGGCCATAGCTGTCTACTATCGACCATCACCTCCGTTTACAGTTGCAGGCCGCCAATCGCACTCCCCTGTTGCTAACCAGTGGTCGCAGCCACCTTTGGTCACTGCGTTGCCATTGGTTCTCATCTCCCGTCACTACTGTCGACTGTCGCCACCTCTTCTCCGACTATCGTTGCAGCCGACCACCACTGTCCCTGCCACCACCAAGCACCACAATCCCCATCGCCACCAAGCACCACAATTCCCGTTGCAGCTAGACGCCACGTCCGACCACCACCACCACTACCATTAATTTATGACCTCACATATTATGAAATACTTTAATTTTATTTTACTTCAAGTAAAATAAAAAAATATAAAACACGTTTATTTTACGTCAAACCAATAAACTTTAAAATATTTCAAATACAATACATTACTTCTGCATTGTATTCATATTACACTGCATTATTTTTTCAGCCGATCAAACAATGCAGATAAGTTTTAAGTACTCTGTATTCGATTAACACTGCATTCTTTTTTCAACGAATCAAAAAACCCCATAGTTTTATGGAGTGTTGTTATAATGTTTTTGTTCGAGCGGTGTTTTGTTAGCGTTGCTATGAGAATTTCAAGTTTGGATTTCTTTTTTAGAAAACTGAATGTAGAATAACACTCGATGTAATGCTTTTTTTATGGATTGTATTTCTAATTCAGCAGCCATGTCACCTGTTATGATTTTAATATGTATTTCAGGCAAACTAAAATTCACAATATTGGTGCTACCCTTGTCGGAGTTGATAAATTTGGAAATAAATATTATGAGAGACTGGATGATACCCAATATGGTATGTATAATCTGTTCTAGCATTTGTTTCTCTTATTTTTGAAAAGCAGTACTTAAAATCTAATTATTTTCTTGAATTCAACTCAAACAATTCAGTTGCTTTATTTTAATTGCTTTAATGATACTTCTCTGTTTAAATAAATTTACATTAGATCAACAAGTTTAGGGGTCTATTTGGTATAGCTTTATGGCTGTGTTGCATTTCAAACCGTCACACTGTTCTGTTTAGAGAATTATTTTTTATAATTTTTTAGGTGAGAAGCTGTTTCTTGTAACTAGATCTATTAAAATGTTGTGGTTGTAAAAAAAATCTGATGTATGACTCCTTGGGAAAAAATATATATTTATAATTCCCGTCATAGTTTTTAAAATTATTCTACCCACTACTTTATGATCATCTCTATAAAAAATTGCAGCCGTCCCGAACAAACTTTACGTCTCCAAAGTAAATTTTAATACCGTTTTATTGCTCAGAAAATTCAATCAATGATTAATTGTTCAGTGTTTGATGACTTTCAGCGACAATCGTGCATTTTTTCTCCTCTGCTGTTGCTGAAGTTTTGCTGCTTTCAATTGATTTGTTCAGAATGCCTGTAGAGATCTCAACTTCTAGTTTTTACTAAGATATTGGTAATCAAGAAATGCTGAGAGCTTCAGTTTATGAATTTTGTTTACAGGAAGGCACAGGTGGGTAGAGTATGCTCAAAAAAGCAGGTATAATGCATCTCAGGTTCCGCCTGAATGGCATGGCTGGCTGCACTTCATTACTGACCATACTGGCGATGAGGTAGGATTCAGCATTTTTTTTCTTCGTTGTTTTGTCAGAACGAAATAAAAGGAAGCCAATTTTAAGTGGATATTTTATTAGTCTTGAGATTGAATTGTGTCAAATCCTGCAATGTCATTTGTGCTCCTTTCAGGTTCATTAAGCTTGAAGAGGCTAAATGTCTGTTTGGGACAGCATTTTAACTATTTTGTTTCTTAGATTGTTGTCAGACACTTTCGTTTAGTCATTATTTTTTTCTGCTTTACAAAATTTTTATTTACCGATTTTTATCATATTTGTTTGAGTATGATAGCTATGAGAAAGTGATAGGAATGAGACAAGTTTGCACAAAGATTGGGGCAAAATAAAATTTACTCCACCGGCACAAAGAACATGATCCCAAATACATAAATAATAGACCTACAGTGGGAGAGGTAGGCTATTCTCTCCCAAACCCCAATCATATGATTCAAGACAACAATCGCATACCCCAACCCTAATCCTATTAACCTCTATTTATACCAAAAAATAATAACTAACAAAAGACTAAATTGCCCCTTTAGAATTGCGCCTAAAATAGATCCTCAAATTATTTGGCGTGCTTAGTGTAGGTTCAATAGGACCACTTGGCTCAGTGGAACCCAAGGCAGAAGGTGCCAAAGGCGCTGGTCTAATATTACTCCCTTCCCAATAGGACACCTTGTCCTCAAGGTGAAGGAGAGAAAAGGGTTGTTGGATCAAGTCGGATGAGCCCTACGTGGCGTTATAATCTGGCAACCCTTTTCAGTTAATCAACACTTCTTTTCCACTTGCCAATTCCTGGAGCACTCCTTTTAACTCATGTGCCTCTAAGAGAACATTCATATCCCCAGTCAAAGTAGGGGGCAGTGAAGAAGAGGACACCTTATCACCAACAACACATTTCAGTTGCGATGCGTGGAACATTGGATGGATTGCGACGAAAGTGACAATTATAAATGATAAGGCACCTCCCTACTACGCTCAATGATCTCATAAAAAACAAAATAACATGGGGAGAGCTCATTTCCATGTCGGCACAGTATCTTATATCAATAGGGTCAAAGTTTTAGATACAGCTTATCTCATACCGCAAATCACACATCCCTTCGATGTCTTCACTTCCGCCAACATCTTGTCCCTCTCTTCTAAGCACTGATCCACTGGAGACACCGGTGTAGTACTGTGTCCATAATGCACCAAATGAGGTGCGTCGTGGCCACACAAGATTTTGAAAGGAGTGGTCTTAGAAGTTGTATGATACGATGTGTTGTACCAATACTCTGCCCAAGATAGTTATTTAGCCCACTGTTTGGGTGCATCAGATACAAAGAAGCGCAAACAAATATCTATACTTTGATTTACAACTTTGGACCGTCCATCAATCTGTGGGTGGTACGTTGTTCTTTTCTTTAATACAATCCCTTATATTCTAAATAGCTCCTTTCAGAAATGACTCCAGAAAACCTTGTCTCGATCCAACACTATCGATTTTGGAATCACATGCAAACATATCTCCTATATAAAAGCATTAGTGAGTGTAGGGATGATGTAGTGGTACAAAGTGAGTGTATTTGCTCAACCAATTCAACATCACCAAAATGACCGTAAATTCTTCTAACCGAGCTGATGCTTCAATGAATTCCATTGTCACCTCCTCCCATACCATCATTGGTAATGCTAGAGTTTGTAGCAACCCCTTAGGCGTTAACACCATGTAGCTTGTGCCTTCGGAATACATTATACCTTGAGATCTTCACATCCTTTCTCATTCCCACCTAATACAATTTTGATGATATCCTCTGGTACGTTTTGAGCACACCTGAATTACCTTTGAAAGCGCTAACATGAAACTTTTGCAATAATTTTTGTGCCTTGAATTTCGAGATAATATATAGATTCATTGGTAAAATAAATATTGGTCATTTAGTGAATAATTGGGCTTCTTATTGTCGCCATTTAATAAAGATGACCAGAACTTGGCTGATTCCTCATCTGTGTCACTCTCTTACCTTAGGATCTTCTCCATCCGTCATAATAAGGCATTAGCAGCCCTGTTCTCTAATCTGGGGTGATACTGACTCACAAAGTCATTACCCGACAATTTAGATAGCCAACTCTATTATTCCTCGGTCACGATATGTTGTTCTAATAGAAATTTAAGGTTTTGTTGATCTGTGTGTGCTATAAAATGCTACCCTAAAAAATAAAGTTGCCATTTTTAAAAAATAAACACAATGACCGTAAGCTCCTTGTCGGTACTAAAAAAAGTTGAGGAGTTGTACGTTGGAAGCTGTCGGCCGCCGGAATCGGAATCACATCGCCCGCTTCGAAAAAACATTTTAATATATATATATATATAGTTTAAAAGAAATATATATGAAATCAAACTGATCTCATATCTTTCATAGTTTAAATGAAAGAGTACTACACCTTAAGTTTTACATTTATCTAGAAACATAAACACAAGGCTTGCAGATGTGGCTCAATCAAATAAATTAAGAAATGTATGACATCCGTTTGGTCTACGAAACTATTTCATATAATAAGCAGACAAGTTCCCCTATTTAATATGAAAAATTAAATAGGATTTATATTAAGTTGGGTTCTTAATATTTTCTATAAAGGCATGCCCTTATAGTTAATTACATCTTAAACAACTGAAGTCGCCTAAGAAAACTCTCGATAAAAATCAGGGGATATTGTATTCAAATAAGTCAAAGGTATATGATTTTTCGACGAGATCGGACGAAGAGGTGTGAAAGGAAATGACTCAAATTTGAAACATTTATTGTGAAATCCAAAAGGAGAAAAAAAACTAGGGGATGTCACAAATCTTGAGGAGAACCTAGACGACTTCCCAGTCTACCCTATGATTTGGTTTCAATTTAGAGGAGAAATATTTAAATGTTTCATCCCACCAATTTTATTAATTAGAGCTTACATTCGTGTGAAACGATCACACATGAATAGCCTGGAAGATGTGAGAATTTATGTCGTGACGAACGACAACTTCAGAATCCTAAAACGAGTTAGGGCTTATATTGTATAACAGGGTTATACAAAAGCCTAAAGATAAGTTTAGGATTTATGACGCACTAGGCGGACAACCTCAAAGTCCTATGGTTTGGTCGTTTAATACTAAGAAATGGTTTAAATGTTTAATTCTAAGGAATGGTTTAACTAATGTAGACATGTTTTGCTGTTGAAGATGACCGTGCTGCCCACAATGCTAGCTCCAAGCTCCTCGTCGTGGCGAGTTTAAGTTTTCTAAAGTGTCAAGTCATGATGTTAAATCAAATGTTTTCTAAGTTCATAGTTATTTAAATATTATGGGGGATGTTAAAGTTGATTCGAGCACCGGTTAGGATCTTACGATTCCCTCATTCCGGCACCACTATTTTCTTTCGGATTCACTTAGTCCAAATGAATTTACTAAACTCAACTTAGTGAGTTTCTTACTTTAATTCAGACCCTGGGAAATCTCGTTAGCAACCGTAGGTACCTCCTCCGAGGAATTCCCAATCATCCGATAAAGACATCGTAATTTAGTTGTAATTTTTGTTTTGTGATGTTTGTGATTAAATATTGAAGTGTCTTTATATTTTGAATGTTGTGGCGGTGAATTTTATCTTGTTTAATTTTTATTTTTAGTTTTAGTTTTACGACTATCCTAACAGTTTTGATTTTGACATGCAGGTTGACATCGTTTTTTAACATGCAAGTTCGAGACAAGAAGTACAGAAAGATAAATGCAATAATTTAAAAGCGTACCTGTCGATTTTTCTCATTCTTCCACCTGAAAGGTCGCTTTGGCAACATATGTATAATCTTGTAAAGAATTTAAATTGCAAGAGTAGATGAAGGTATAGCTGCTAAACCCCAAGTTATGACTTTGTTGAGTCTTGGAAGATCTTAGTGGATGATTTTAGAGCAAAGTATAGCAAGTTCAATTTGCCCTTCAAAATATTAAAAAAATTTCAAAGTACTCGGAGCATGTCCCTGAACCACGTTGAAAATTTCTTGAAATATTTCGAGTTCATTTTGAACGTATCTTATCGTTTTATTAATCATCTAAGGTTAAGCTAAGGTTATCCCATTGCTCAGAGAAACTTGATGTTTTAATTATCTCAAGGCTAAGACACTCATTCAATCGATATTTCATTTAAGAGTTATGTGGGTGGGTGCCCCTAAGGCAAATTCAAGCAAGTAAATGTTTTAGTCTTCAAAGTTAACATTGGGCTTGTAGTGTAAAGAGGTGTTAATCATCAATTATGTTATCTCCTAAATCCAATCAAATGAGTTTAAATGTCAAGTCTAGGTTACTACCTAACCCTGAACAATCACAATAGGTGAAATGGTAATTAACAAAATTTTGTTTCAAATGACATGCATTTTTATTGAAAGATCACATTGTGATCAAACATGGGCTTAAAATTAATGGAATATTATTTTTCTAACTCAAACTCATCACATAAGGATTATTTAATTTTGATTGACTTCCAAGTTATGATAATCAAGGAAATTATAATTTTGTTCTTATTATGGAGAAGGTGGCCAGTGAGTTTCTACCTTTTAATCCCATTGTATTTCAATCATCCAAATATGTTTAATAGGATCAATGTTACCCATTTTCCCTTTAATTAATCCTAAGTTTAATTAAGGCACCAAAACCTAAAGTTACCCTTTTGCCTTTGGGGCTTTTCACCTCATAACTCATTAATCAAAATTCAAATGACTTTGAAAGTTTAGAATGTCCTATTCATGGTTTAATTAAAACATCAGAGGAGAAAATGTGAGTTTTCAAAATTTAATATAATTTAAATAATTATTTAAATTTAGAATGGTAATATTTTCAAAATTGATTTTTACTTAACTATCCGAAAGAAAGTTTTTTATTCATGAGAAAATTATTAGAGGTTCCCTTAGAGCAACACTTAAACAAAACTCCATGATTTTTTGAATTAAACTTTTATTATTATTATTTAATTATTAACAAATTTCAATAATCTGAGTAAATGAGAAATAATGTTTTAATTACAAAAATTATTTTTTATATTTTATTAAACTCCTCTGTCAAATTTTGTATTTTTATGATTTTTAATTTATTTGTTATCCTTATTTTAATTAAAATAAGGAAAATTCATTTTTAAGCCCTTAAAAATTTGTTTTTAATTTAGAAAAATTAGGAAAAATATTTTAATGATTTCTAAGTGATCAAGAAATAATTAGACACTTTGAAATATTTTGATATTTTTGGAATTTTTAACAATTTTTAATTATTTTTAAATTGAAATATAGCTCAAAAATTAAATATTTTATCAAAAATGACTTTTATTTTTTTTAAGTGTTCCCGATCACAAGGAACTCAGAAAATCACTTTTCATAATTTTTCCAAGTGTATTTAATTTAATATAATTTTTTTTGTACAAAAATACAAAGTTTCTTAGAAAATCAACTTTAGTGCTCAAACCTAGTCAAATAATTTTAAAATTTTTACAGTGAGTAAATATGATTTTTATGAACAATGTGAAATTAATTTTGTCAATTTTTTATTAGTATTTAATTTACATAAATTAATACAAGGTATATTCATTTCATTAATAATAGAAATGTACAAAATGATTCAAATCATCATGTGATTTTTCTTAAGCTTCTCTGATTACAGGAAACCTACAAAATTTGTCCTCATAATTTTCCAAGTAACACTTTAATTTGTATAATTAAAATAAGCCAAAATAGCCACCCTAGCTTGGAAATTAGGGTTAAAAGCATAGAGATGCTCTCTGACCTTGGAAAAATCAGAGAACATCCCTTCTGTCATAAGGAATAAACCCTAAAAATTCTAAGCGATGGTGAACAATGCTTGATCATAATGAATTAAAATACGGCAAACAATATTTAATTCATTAAAAATCAGAGAGTCATCAAATAATTTTTATTTTTAATCCACATTATTCTCCTCTGTTTCTTGAGCAATAAAGTAATTTTATTTTATTTTTATGATTTTTCTACACAAAGTTATGATTTTTCAAAGATCAGACATTAAAATAAATAAAAAATTCCCCTATTTATCTACTTAAATCAGTCAGCGCTAGCACAATCTCGTCCGCTCCAAGCTTTACACGCGGCGCTCCGCCATTTGACATCGTCAAACATCTCAGCTGCCACGCGGCCCGTGGTTCATGTATTAAGACTCCATCCGACTTGATCTCCTTCGTCCCTCTGATACACGTGCCATCAGACGACTCTCAGTCATCGTCCCCAAGTGACCTAACTCGAGAATCGTTCACACTAAAGCCCTAAGATCTCAAGCTAGTCTCAACCAAATAGCATGGGGTTTATTTCTAAATCTTCATATACTCAAGACGCATCTATCCATACGGTTAATCAACCATGAAATCAAGTCATTACTCATGAAGAATCAAAATAAGCTCGGTTTAGGGTTGAGGCTTAATACCTTTGTCTGAGAGGGGAGACCTCAATCAGATGGTTGTTGTAGCTTCGATTGAGTCCAACGAGCCTCTAAATGAAGTCTCAGGCCCTGATGAATTGTCTTGGTATGATTTTGATCAAACTCGATTTCAAGTGTTGGTCTAGAGCTATGCTAGGGGCTCTCTGTGATAGGGCTTCTATGGGGAATCAACTCCTCTCACTGTGGGGATGGTGTGTGCACGGTTAATTGAATTTTGTGGACTGTGGAGGTGTGGGGAGATCTGTCCTAGTTTTAGGGCAAATTTTGAACTCAAAATTGAGCTCTCACAGTGGGAACCAGAGAGAGAAAATGGTTGCAATGAGCTTAAGAGTTCTTGGAGAGTATCTAAGAACAATTGAGCAGAGTTTCCCCAATGAAATTGGATTGCTCCCATCTTTGGCCATGGAGGAGGGGTTTAAATAGAATGGCTTAGGGTGGAGCTCAGGGCTTCAATTCAGGTGCAAAAGGCTGCTGAGGTGGAGGTTTAAAGAGCTCTAAAGGACATTTGGGATGAGCTGGTCTCTATGGGTGGAATTGGGTTTAAATTAGGTGTGGTGGTTCACGATTTTGGGGTTTTCCGACGACTAAGGTGGCTGGACAGAGCAGGGGAGGTAGTCAGGCAGTCAGGTGAGTTAGGGGGAGGGTTAATTATGGTTAACTACTAATGGTTTGGCATGATAGTGGAGATATTTTGGTTTAGACCCAAAAATGGGATTAAATCCCTTAATTTAGGGAACCATTAGTCCATAGCCCACCTTGGCTGGTTTAGGTGGGTTTAGGCTGGTCACTAGGGTGTGCTTGGTGGCTGTAGAAGTGTTGGATTGATACATTTGGCATGACTAAGTCAATTTTAATGCATGAGTTCAATTTGGGTTAAATTGACTTGAAGTTGCGTTTGGGTTAGGCTAGCCATGACATTGAGCCCAATTGATTGATCAATTTGGTGTGGGTGATTGTCATGAAGGGCTTAGAAAAGATTTGGAGTGATTTTGAATTGATTTGGAGGTTCAATTTGAGGGATTTTGGGCATGTGATCAATTTAGGAATGTTGGGCTAGACTTGGGTTTAGGTTGGGCTAGAGTTGGGCTAAGTTCAAATTGAGAGTTCAAAATAGTCTAGGGGAATGCCATGAAGAGTTCTCAACATTAATTGGGCATCAATTTTGGGGTTTGGTCATTTCATTTGGTGGAATTTCACATGGCTAAATTGGGGCAAATTTGAGGATTTTGGATTTGGGTTGCAATTGAGTGAAATTGAAGCTTGAACAAGGTCAATTGAATGTTCAATTTTGTGTCAGGAGATGTTTCAAAGAGTTTATGATGCATAATTGGGGCAATTGGAAGGATTTAGTGGTTTAATTGAGTGAGATTTTAGTTTTAGGCCAAATTGGGGCTTTTTGATTTGGGTTGAAATCAGACTCAAATATGGGTCAATTGGACTTGGATTTGGTTTGACTTAAGTTTGAACATGATGAATTTGAGTTTAGAATTGAAATTTGGGGGAATTGGGGTTAAATTGGTGGACATTTGGGGTGAATTGGGTGAATTGGGGTAATTGGGCAGTTAAAGGCAATTTGGGGTTTTTGGTCAAAGTTGGTCAAATTGGTCAGATTGAGTTCAATTGAAGGGTCCAAATTTTTTTTGGAGACATTTGAAATGATTTTGAAGGTTTTGGGAAAAAATGGGTCACTAAGGGTATTTTTGTAATTTTGAACAATTTGGGATGTTTTGTGCAATTTGGTTGGTTTGAAATGGATTGAAATGATTTGTGGATAAATTTGGGTTTTTTGAGTGAAATTGAGAATTTTGGTCAAATTTAAGGTTTGGGGGTGTTTTGGTAAATTGGGTAAATTTGGGGGGCAAAAGGCTAAACTAGGTATTTTAGTGAAATTGACGTGCCAACCACTTTATTTGAGCTATGGACTAATGGGATCATCTACTTTGGGTCCTTCATGTACTGGTCTGAGCTAAACCTTAGTCTAGAGCTAGTGGGTCTAAGGGGGCATCTACATGAGTCTCCCAAAAGATCAAGGGATCAAAGTCAACAAATTTGGGTTTATGGTTGTGAGTGAGTGAAAGTGAGTGTGAGTGTAAGTGAATAAGTTAGCTTCAGACCAACACCTATGGTCAATCCTAAGTCCAAGCAGTCCTATGGGAATCCCTCTTGAGCTCCCCCGTATTGACCCCACCTACTAAGTGCTAGAAGTTAGGACCAATATGTGGAACTTCAAGTTGAGCAAAGAAGAGTTTAGAATTTCTAATGGTGAGGGTTTCTTTTCTAGTCCTCTAGGAATAGTCAACAAGAAAGTCCTATGGCTAGACCCTAGGCTATTGAAAAGGAGAAAGCTAGACCTCAACCAAAGGTGAGGTCAGCACTCCTGCTCATAAACTTACTTGAGTCTGGCTCTCGCAATCAACACTTGGTTGAAATAAGTGATGGATCGTTGACAGTGCATGGGGACTACACCTAACCCATATAGCCTGAAATATCAGTATCTACAATGAATGGTTGGTTGAAGTTTAGATAACGCCAATATTGGTGCACTCATCGTAGTCTTCTTTAACTTCTCAAAAGTTTGGGTCGCTGCTTCCCCCCACTAAAAGTTTTCCTTCTTCAATTGCTTTGTCAACAACCACGCAATTGAGTTGTAACTTTTCACAAACTTTTGATAGTATCATGTAAGTCCCATAAATCCTTTTAAGTTCTTCAAGCTCTTAAGTAGTGCCCAATCCAGCATATCCACCACCTTCAGTTGATCTGCCGACACTCATGTAACTGACAACACATGTTCTAAGTATACGTTCTTTGTCGCCAACGAACACTTTTGCAAGTTAGTGTATAGCTTGTGCTCATTAAGTACTATCAACACCTTCAGGCGATCAATTTGATCTTCTAAGGAACAGTTGTAGACTAGGATATCGTCAAAGAACACCAACACATACATCTGGAGCAGCTAAAACACCTTATTCAGTAGTGAATTGAATGTTGCCGAGATGTTAGTGAGCCCGAATGGCATAACCGAAAATTTGTAGTGACTCTTGAGTTTGAAAAGCATGCTTGTGCACATCTTATAACCGCATCTGAATCAGATGGTATTATAACTTAAATTCAATCTTGGAAAATATGGCAGTTCCAAATAACTGGTCCAATAGCTCATCAATCATCGAGATGGTAAAATTGTCGAGTACTATTTCCTTGTTCATTGTCTGAAATGCTCACTCACATTCTTCTTCACTAGCAAGATGGGGCTAGAGAAGAGGCTTGCACGAGACTGTATGATTCGCGCCTCTAACATCTCTCGGATTAGTGTTTTGATTTCTTCCTTCTGTACCCGGTAGTAGCAGTATGGGAGCACACTGACAGGAGAAACTCCCAGCCTCAAGTTATTGCATGCTCGTGATCCCTTCAATGAGGCAATATGTGTGGTCATTGAAAAACATTTGCAAACTATTGGAAGAGCTGTTGGACCCGTGTTGAAATCTTTGCCAACTTCTTATCTTGTGTGATAACAGAATTTAACAAAATGCCAAAGGGAAAATAAATATTACTAATAAATTTAAAATTTGAAATTACAACAAACAAGAAAATTTGAAATTGCAACAAAGCAACACAACAATAGAACTAGGGTGGGATCTAAGGTGTAGATGATGTTGAGGTGGTTGTTTAACGGCAAGCGAAAGGATTCAGCGAGGTGGCTACAAGTTGGAACAATAGGTATGTCGTTTCTTGGTGAATGAACAACAAGATGATAAGGATAATTATAGGAAACAACTGGTTCTAGAGATGGATAGCAGCAGGGTTAGGAGGAAATAACGTAATTGCTATTTTTATGGGTGGCAGTAACAAGGGGAAAGTGTGAGGGTGAAGGGAATTGATGTTAGAGATAGTGGTGGAATGGTATAAGGGGATACAAGCAGTTGAAGCACCACTCGAAACCTTTGGATACAATCTTAGAAAAGGAAATAAAGGTCAACAACTCTACAAACTCAAATTATTAAAAAACTTAAACCCTAAACATCAAGGAAACACTTAAATAGACCTACTACTATTAGGATTGGGCCTCACTCCAATTGGGTGGCAACCCTAGACCTATAGGGGGCCGATTGTCCCTCACTCAAACTGGATCAAATTGATATAGGTCCCGCCCGCCCAACCCCCGTGTCAGTCTATCGGGTTTGGCGGAGCTTCGACCTCATGTGTCAAATCTTCCAACTTCTTGTTATATGGCTTCTGGTTGGCCATGCTGAAGGTTGCGACACTGTTGTAAGCTTCTAGGATTGGAGTGTCTTTAACTTGATCTTTATAAGCACCTGGATTTCACTATTGGATGCACCGTCCCACAAAATAATTGAGCAAGTTTCTCAAACTACGAGTAAAAATCTTTAACTGTCCCACCATCTATGGGTACATTGTACTCCGCAGAGTCCTCCAAAATAGCTTAAGGTTGGCTCATTCCTATCTGAAGTGAAGACAAGTTGAATCTCCCCTAAAGACGATAGCCTTGACGGTAAGTTGTCTGCATTATTTCTTGAAACTCTCTCCGTAGTTGTTGTCCTATGTCTGATATCATCCCTTCTATCTCATTACCCTTTAACATTACCAAAATTGATTTCACTGGCATCTCATGGCAAGAACACCTATAACCTCGGACTCCGCAGAAGGTAGAACTATATGTTTTCCATCCTTGATGAATGAGTGAGTGTTTTTGAACCCGTCATGCCGAGTCTTGTGATCAAACAGTCACGACCTACTCAATTGAATGTGAAAGGTGCTCATGGGTACAATAACACACTACACCTGATCATGTGGTTGATCTTTTATTAGAAACTCTACAAGGCATCATCTATCTATGCTAACCATGTTCCCCTTCTTCATCCAAGTTAGGGAATATGGCTAAGAATGTCTTTGAGTATATTGAGACCCAACTTGTCCATTATCTGTGTGGATACCACATTTTCATAATTACCTCTATCGATGATAAGGTGACACACATTTTCTTTCGCAGTGCAATGGGTATAAAAAATGTGGTGAAGCCAATGTTACTCTCATAGCTTCAATCTAAAGGACCCATTGAACCATAAGCATTGCGCTCTCATCAGATGGCATATGATACTCCTGCACATCCTTACTATCTTCCATTTCTTCAGTACCATTGTCAACTTCTTCGATTGCTTCCTGCTCAGTGAAAGAGAAAAGTTTGGTAGTAGGGTCACGAGAGGTATATGTCCAAACCCATGACATATGAAACACTTCCTTGTAGGCATTGACCCGAACCGCAATTACGCAGTAATTTAGCTTTAAAAAAATGGCAAAAAACTTGACCCGAATTTATATTTAGCGGGTAGTGTGCAAAATTGAAATGTTATAAAATTTAGAAAATAATTTACACAGTGGGGGTACTACGCAAGTATACGTATCGTTTCAAGTAATATAGAGTTTTTTTTTAAAATCCAGAGTATCGATCCCACAGAGAAGCGAGGTAAGAAAGCTCTTAGGCGAAATCTTAGTTTACTACTATCAAGTCTTAGGTTGGAAGGTCGATTAAGATGGTGTTTTATTTAACTACTTCTAAATGCAAATATTAAATGTAAGGATAACAACTATTTCTAAATGTAAATATTAATTCTAAAGATAATTTAACTGGATAAATTGTTCGGAGAATTTTGAGATGTTAAAGACTACCTTTCTCGTACGTAGACCTAGAAAATGTGAAGGAATGAAATGCTTAGAATTTAATGTAGGTGACAAATAAGAACATACCTATTCTTTATTTCTTTTGATTGTGTAGAGAACATTGGCTAATCTAAAGTTAATGTTAGCATGTATAATAGTGCTGGGTAGGTTATAGTCTCTCACTCCTAGATTACCCACTGTGCCCTCTGTATAGGACCTACTAATGACTCTTAGTTCCAATCTCTCGACCAAATTGATAAAAGAATCTAGTATGTCACCCTATAAACATCAATTCTATGCCCATCAATTCTTATCTCCTTATTTATTTGCACCCCCTTCGGACGATTGCAACTGCTCTTTCTAAGGTAGAATTTGATATCGGCAAGTCAAGAAATCTTAGTCTTTTTGGGTTTATAAGTTCCTCAAAAGGTTTTAACAATACAAGTGACCAATTTATAAAGTAAATAAATGACAGGTAAAAATTTTGTCACATTTATGAAATAAGAAAAATTCTAAGCAAATCTAAATTCCTAAACATATATTCAATTCATTGCAAAAGAAAAGTAAAATGAAGATAATGACATAAGTAATAAAAGAATTGATAGAATTATGTAATAAACTAAGTGTCAACAAGAAACATATGTCTACATACCCTCTTTCGAGCATATAGATATGCTTAGTATTCTATTAGTTTTATGCAATTATCTGTCATCTAGAAGTTTTTAATAGAAACAAATCATAAATTATATTTCTTTAATAGTTGCATTGTCGCCCATACTGTTTCGCAATAACCAATCGGACTATGTGAGTACTCTAGTTGCGAGATCATCACTCTCCTGAGTCTTAGTTTCACTTACAACAGATTTTAACAAGACATATTGCCACTTAAGTTATGTCAATGAAGCAAAGGAGATATTACTCATCACATGAAAATAAAAATAAATCTATCATGAATTAAATTTTCATACACATGCTACTACTTTATATTAAAGAAAAAGAGTAAAGAAAACTACTTACGAAGCATGGATAAAACACAACAGAAAATTTTATTTAAATCAAAGAAAATTTACTAGAAAGTGTTTACAACAATTACAAAATAATGAAAAACACAATACTTAACTTTTTCCCTTTGAAAGAAAGATGAAAAATCTCTCTAACAAAGTCCCTTGTCGATCCATGAACTGCTCATACTTACTCCTATCTCTCAAAATCCTTCACTACTCTCTTCAGAAAATGAAAAAATTTACATATCTATAAACTCACGTTAAACTCCTAAAACACTTCCTAATTTCTTCTCTAGACTCTAATTCCATGTCATAAGAGGCGCAAAGCCTCTCTATTTAAAGAAAAGCAAAAACCCATATTTTCTTCAAGAGACACATCTCTTCATCTAAAAGACACACTATTTCATTCCAAGAGACACATCTCTTCATTCAAAAGCCACTCCAAGTGACTAGATTCATTTAACCACTCCAAGGGGCGTGCATAGCCATCTAGAACCTTCCATAGCCACCAAAAGTCATTCAAAGCCGTCTCCAACCGTTTCTGGCGCCTAGGCGCCGTTTCTCGTCGTCACTGGCGCCTAGGCACCAATTTGGGCGCCACCTTTCAGGCAGCTCCACCGTTTCGCCCCATTTCAGTTTTGTTATGCTCCAAATTGATCTAACTAACCTTTCTTTAAAATGTTATTTAATTAAAAAATATGTGATAAATGTAAAGGAAATTAAGCATAGAAAGACATCAAAATATGTCAGGTCAAAATTTTCTTTCTTGCTTGATTTGACTCAAAATGTACCGTTTTTGCTTCATTTTCTCTAAAAGTCTATTTCTTGTACCTGAAACAAAAACATGCAAAATGTATTTCTTTAAAGTGTAATATCATTAAAAATGTACATAAAATGATCATGAAATGTACACTAAAACAGGTAATTTTTAGGTGGATCAACACTATGTTGGGTGTACTACTCATCTCGGGTTTTTTTCCACTCTGATAAGCTCTGTCATCTTTTTGGACAGTTTTCACTCCTTTCTCGGGTGTATTATTGACTCCTCATATTGTAGGTGATTGCCTGGATGATGGGGTGGTCCTAATTTGCTCAGTGTCACTGTCTAAACATCACTCACTGACCAGTAAGGTCGCAATTGAACGATGTGGCTAGTGGCTGACTTCAGAACTCCCAAATATCTGGCTATGATGTTCTCCTCTGCTCCCTCAGCTCACATTTCAACATGGACTGCATAAACTTTGTTGTGAACTCATCTACTGACAACTCCCCGTAATGAAAGTGATATATCCTCAAGAACATGTTTTGTTATTAGTGTGAGGGTAGATTTTTTCTTTTGTCTCTCCTTCTTCAACTTCCCCCAATTAATGTTCTTGTTCGTACCTTCTCTCTGTCTCACTTTTTTTCAGACTTTCATCACAAAGAGGAATTCTTCTTCAGCTTTATGGCTACAAGCTTCACCCGCCTAGTTGCCATTTTCTTGTACTAAAAAATTTTTTCAACAATATGCAACCACTCAATGATGTCATCTTGATTCATCCTCTTGAAATCTAGTTAGTCTACTTCACCTCATGTCTCCATGTTCTCTAAAAGTCACTCTATTTCTCTGCCTCCTTTGATGCTAAACCTCAAATTGTTGTGGCCTATCCTCCTCTTCACTAGAATCATCACTATGAGATGGATTTAAATTTCTCTCTTCTTTTGAATCTCACTATCACGATTGACAGTGATCTCTCCACGGATCCTTTACTTTCAACAATTCTTTGTTAAAGTAGGCGGATTTTTGCTCATTCTCTTCCATTGTAAGTTCTCATTTGGCTTCCAACAGTTCTCCTCGGTGACTGGCTTCGGTTTAGGTTTGGAAGGTGAAAAAGGATTTATGGGGCTGATTTAGGATGCATAGAAAAAAATTAGGGTTGCTGATTTTGAAAATCAACAAGGGAGGTTAGGGTTAGGTTAATATTTGGCTATGGTTTGGTGAGTTTAGGTCACCCTACGATGGAATTAGGATTGGGGTAGCTTTGATACCAGAATTTAACAAGCACCCAACAAAAAATATATATTATTACTTAAATTCAAAGTTTGAAATTATAACAAAAATCTGGGAAGTCTGAAATTGCAACAGAACAATAACATAACTCTAAAGCTAGGGTTGGATCTATGGTGTAAAATGTGTCGAGTGGGCTATTTAATGACATGCAAGGGGATTCTGCAAGATGGCAGCAAGCTGGAACAACAGGTCTGTCGTTTCCTAGTGAAAGACCAACAGGATGATGACAAGGAGAATGACAAAATTTTATAATTCGAGAACTGGATGGCAGCAGAGTTGGGTGGGGGGGGGGTGAGGAATATCATAATTGTTATTTTTGTGGGTGGAGGCAGCAAAGAGAGCGTGACGAGGGTGAAGGGAATCGATGCAGGAGGAGTGGGAAAAGAGTAGAATCGCATACACACCATTTTAGGAACAAGATACAACCGGAGAACCACTCAGAACCCTTGGATATAAGCCTAAAAAGGGGAAAAAATTGTCGACAGCTCTACGAACTTAATCAAAATTTAAGACCTTAACATCAAAGAAATATTTAAATAAACCTAAAGCGGGCTTCATTTGGGGGGGGGGAGGTGAGGAATATCATAATTGTTATTTTTGTGGGTTGAGGCAGCAAAGAGAGCGCGACGAGGGTGAAGGGAATCGATGCAGGAGGAGTGGGGAAAGAGTAGAATGGCATACACACCATTTTAGGAACAAGATACAACCGGAGAACCACTCGGAACTCTTGGATATAAGCCTAAAAAGGGGAAAAAATTGTCGACAGCTCTACGAACTTAATCAAAATTTAAGACCTTAACATCAAAGAAATATTTAAATAAACCTACTACTATTAGAAGCGGGCTTCACTTTAAGTGGGCAGCAACCCTAGGCCTAGAGCGGGCCAACTGACCCTCTCTCACTTAAACCGAACCGATCTAGGGCCCCTCCCAACTCTTTTATAATGTCTCTTCAATGCTATGTAACTCAATCAAGAATCTCAACCCTATATCATCTTGAATCGACTTAACCATTGTCTTGAGTGTCACCATGGTCTTGCACAAACTAGGGTCACCACAAAACACTACCCTCTTGTCTCATGAAACTCCATTATCAGGAGTTTTCAATTCATCTTAGTCTCTCCCTAAAGACTGTAATCATTTCATACCTAATATTACATCTGTGCCCCCTAGATTTAAGGGATGAAAACTGTCCACCACCTGAATTTTTTGTTGTTTCAAAATTAATCCTTTACGAACATGCTCTTTTCTTCCTGTCTCGTCCTCATCATTACTTTGTGGCTTCTTATCTCACCATCTCAAGTCTCAATTGCTCCACTACTTGAGTGGAGATGAAGTTATGAGTGGCTCCGCTAACTATCAACACCACTACTTCCTGCTCCCTGATCTGTTTCCGAAGTTTTATAGTGTAGTTCAATGTGAACACCACCATTGAGTTCAATGAGACTTCTGTCACATCCAAGCAAGAGTTTTCTACCTCCTCCACCACAACCTCCTCCATTTCTTTATCTCCTATCTCCTCCTCATCAAGTACTGTAAGAACAATAAATTTTGATTCATGTAACTGTTTCCTAGAACAAACTTCCACACCAAAAATATAACTCATTGGCTCGCTCATCTTGACTCTTCATCTCTGTAATGTGTTTGAAGGTCACTTCCGGTCGTGGCTCATTATTTATGTCCCATAGTCTCTCTTGAATATCAATGTTTTAGTTTTTGGTACCGTTAAGGTTGTAGCATTTCAATGTGGTGCTACAACTTTGTTGCTCCTATTAGACCGTTCCATTTCATTTTTATCATCAATCAGTTACGTTAATTCATTATTTCCCCCAATCCTCGCAATCTCAAATGATGAAGTGTTGCTGGAATTTTTGATTTTTACTCCTTTAGGAAGTTTCCTTCCAATATTACTTCTGATATCCCTCTCTAAAAGCCAGATAGCATCTCAAAATTTTTCCTATAATCCATGATAGACCATTCTTAGACCAATTCAAACAACTACTCCTGTAAATGCCCTTCCCACGTGGTTCTGAAATGCTCCAACAACTATTTATTGAGTTCTTCCCATGTTCTGATTGGTTGACGCTATTCTTCATTTCTAAACATAGGGTCGTTGTCATTAATTTTTCTTTCTGAATTAGCCCATTAATAATAAGGTATTTCTCCACGTGATAAACCCCAACCCTAGGCATTATCTCCTTCAGAGATCCGCATCTTCAGATTCCTATGTGCGAGTCTTCTCCCAATTTTCTCGATCGAAGCTTATTCCACCAATTAAGCGGTGGTTGGATTCTTTTCCTCAACCCCTATTGATTTCCCTTCTTCCATCTGTCTTGCTCGCTTCATAATCAAATTGTTTGTCCCCATAGGCTCCTGAATCGTCTTCCTAGAAAGTTGTTGCAGTTGCCGCAGCAAAAGGCACTGGCGTGGTTAGATGCTGCCATCAATTGGAGCCTCACCAATTGTGATCTCTTGTTTTAAGCTAAAATTCAATGAATCGATCTTCTGCAACCCCGAATTGCACAACGCTATCTCATTCCACCAACCGTCGTTCGCCCAGTCATCTCTAGGCCTGAATTGCACGCCACCATCACGTTCTATCTGATTCCACTCATTCCAGCTTTCCAGTATGTGTGCATTTCCTTCCAGATGCTGTTGCCTAGGTCCACTCCCGACTCGTTCCTGTGGCCCCAAATTTGCCTAAGATAGTGAAGCTACTCCCTCCGTAACATTGATGCCACACAATTCCTTTTTATTGCTACTGCTCGGTTCACTCCAAACACCTTAGCTCAACATTGCGGTAATCAGCGACGGGTTTGTGTGGAACTCCATGATCTTATTTATCAATTCTTCCAAGGCCCTAAATCGCCCCTCGATGGATGAGAAATGCTCCTTCATTCTCGATCTATTTTGGCTCACCTTTCCCTCTAATTTCTCCTCCAATGCATCCAATTTCTTAGGCGTCATTACTCCCAAGTATGGCTCTAATATCAAGCTGATAGGAACAAGACAACTTTTGACATTGATTAGGGCAATATAAAACTTCTTACTCCACTAGCACAAAATAACGCAATCCCAAATACATAAATGATAGACCTACAATTTGAGAGGTTGGTAATTCTCTCGCAGAACTCTGACCTTAAGATTCAAGACAACAATCACCCACTTCAACTCTAATCCTATCAAGTCCTATTTTTAGAAAACCACAATAACTACCAAATAACTAAATTGCCTCTTTAGGCTTGCGCCTAAAATAGGTCTTCAAATTATTTGGAAGGCTCAGCATGGGTTCAATGGGACCACTTGACTCATTGGAGCCTGAGGCCTATTAAAAAAAAAAAGGAGAAATATTTATAATAGCTGCAACAGCTTTCAAAATTATTACTTTTCTCACAATATTGTTCTACTGAAAGGCATATATGCAACATGCGCAAATCTGCATTTGGAAACTGGCCATCTACTTTTTTGTTATTTTGAAAGACCTTTAGGCTCGTTGAATTCAAGAAGCATGTGACAAAGATGAATATAATATAGTGTTTTTCCATTTGAGTAGTTTATAGTCATTCCAAAGGCCAGTGATGCAATCAATGTAGGCTAGACTGCGGAGTTAAACATTCTCCTTATAAAATTTATAATCATTTTTTAATTCTTTTATAAAATTTATAACCATGGATAAGTTTTTTTCAACAAATTGATGTTGTAGCTTTCTTTGTAAATGATGGAATGAGATTTGGCAGGAGAGAATTTATTATTTTCGGTGATAATGAAATACTTGAATATATTACTAAAAACCTTTGGACTGATCTGAATTTTTTTTTTTAATTTTTTATTTGAAGCTTTTGATGCTGAAACCCAAAAGGTATGGAGTGGAGCACAAGGAAAATTTTTCGGGTGAAGGAGACGAATATATCTACCATTCCAAGGGTCATGCCCTGAACCCAGGCCAGAGGGATTGGACCAGATACCAACCATGGCTACCCACCAAGACCGCTTCTTAGCTTTTGGTGTCTCTATTCTGAGAATCATATTTTGTTTAATAAAAAGGATTGTTTTTCATTTATAATGCGCCTTTGAGGCAACCTGACTTCATAAGATAAACTTGTAATTTCTGCGCAACTGATAAACTGCATTGTATTTGAATTATCTTCTTCATGAAACTTCAAGCTGGTGGCAGCCGTTTATTAAGATGGTTCAACACTTGTGTATGGGAAGTGGATGATTTCTTTGTGGGTTTGTCTTTGCTGCTGCTAGGCTTGGCTTCAGTGTGTTTCATAGCCTTCATTTTTGTTTAAAACTTTTTTTGAGAGTTCAGAATTGTTCTGATTGGTGAAAGTATTCCAATTTAGTTTTGTTTTCATTTTTTAAAGAAGTTTCTTATTCTTGTGAGAAATTATTCCCCATATGCTATATATATATATATA
>JXCR01147221.1:25499-61333 GCA_002079205.1 Phalaenopsis hybrid cultivar
ATATATATATATATATATATATATATATATATAATTTATTTTTATTTTTTATTATTTATATGCCGAATCATATTTATATTTTTTTGCAAACCACCATGACGCAATGGTTGATAATTTTTTCTTCCAACCAAGATTCAACCAAGATGTACTGAATTTTGCTTCGTGCATATGCAGGATACCACGTTTGAATGTGTGCGAAAGAAAAAATTTATGTATATCTTTAAACATAAAAAATAAATAAATATTGTATATAACTTTAAGATTTAATACATAGTTCTCTGACAATATTTGCTATTATTATTTGGAATATTATCATATAAGAATGAATCTCTTTGTATTTGAGAACCCATAATTATAGGTATGAATAGTGTGCTCTTTAGATGGAGGATGAATGAGGATATTTTTTAGGAAGATTTACATAAATGTCACATAATAACATATATGAGAAAAACAAATCAATTATAAGAACATACTATTTAAATTATTAGATTTCATTGCTTATGTGATGCACAATATTAGCATATATCTTTCAATACTTTAGGTGCAACTTATTATATGTATTGAGTAAATTACTCATATTTTTAGAGATTTTTTTTAGTTTTGAGCCCACCAATATTTCTCTTTTTTTATAGGAATTATATATGAAGAATTTAAAATATTTAATGTTCCAACCTGTTTTTTTTTTATTTTTGTGTTTTCTCTTTATTATTCCTCTGATCTACTTCAATGGTTGTATCTCTTCTCATACTCTTCTCTCTCTCTCTCTCTCTCTCTCTCTCTCTCTCTCTCTCCAATATCTCAAAATCTAAGCTAATTACTTATGAGTTTTTGTTATACATAACCACTTCATCTATTATAATAGATTTTATTCACACTCTTATGCAACAATTTTAATTTATTATACTTATCACATCTTCCCCTTGTGGAGTCTAAATTTGCCCGTGATGAAGCAATGCTCTACTTGTAAAACCTATAAGGTGCTAACATAACAAAAAGTTGGGAGAGAACAGTTTGAGAAAAAAACATTATGCTCTATAATTTGATATACTAGAATTATATATTAGAAAATCTTTCATTGAAATAGCCTTCATACCATGTATTCGAGTTTTGAAAGCAATGAAGGTGGTTATATCTAGACCCCAATAAAAAATATGACTAGAAAGCTACAGACATGTGGATACCAAAGCTTAAAGATTTATGAGTGCATGTGGATAGCCATTTAGGCAAGTGAATTCATTAATTTTGTAGATAAAGCAATAGTTATTTGGTGGTGTGATGACTTGGAGAAGATTGTGCCTATTAGTACAATAGATGAGCAGTTCTTATTGAGCAGGAAAATAGTTCTTTGATGAGTGCACATGAAAGAAAATATGTTGCGGTTGAACTTATTATTAGAAGCAACCACTTCGAAATGGTCCATCTTTCTTCATAATGTAGTTTATTTTTTCCCTGAAAACGATTTTTCAACGTACGTAAGTAGTTTGATAAGGCCAACTAGGTAGTCGACTTACTGAGATACCCTATTGTTGGCAAAGTAAGGACTGCTCCTTTAATAAAGTCAATAGAAATGATTGACTCAATAAGTGTTAACTTCATCTTGAATTTTTTACTTTGAATATTTAAAGTGAGAAACTTGCTCTAAACATAGATTTTTAGTCCAAGAAGTTGAGGACTAATAAGAAGATCATTGACAACCAACTTCTTCGTGACTTTGAGAAGATTTGACTTAAGAACTTGACTGAAAGTTTGTTTGATTGGAAATTTATTTTAAATTCATTAATATTAAGTTCAATGACTTTTTAACTTGGTCCAACCAAATTCTCAAAATACTTTCACAAACACCTGCAAAAAATAATTATATGTCATTTACACATATTTATTGGGTGGAAACAAGTATCAACATATCAGAGTTTTTCTTTCTTGCAAATTGTCATCAATGCATAATAAAATAACAAACTTCTTGGCAAGTTGAATTAACTTACCCAAGAAAAAAATATGCACTGTAAGGACAAGTTTTAAATACTGTTACACTGTTTTTTTAGTGAAAGTATGGACCTATGTTAATTAAAAGAAAAAAAAATGATGAAAAGATGGTGGCTATCAAATCTGCATATGAGTAGAGGACTGCTAAACTACATGAAATAATTTCTTAGAACCTTCTCTTATCATTTTGAATTTGCTAGAGGATACAAAATCTCTCGAGTTTCTTAGAATTGTTAAATGCCAAGAAGATATTACAAGCAAGTTCCTAAAATGCATCACTTTATATTTTAATATTCTAAAATGAAGGCAACAAATATTTTCCTATAGAAAATGGCTACTCATTAAAACATAATGCTGAAGTTGTACTTTTGTATTTGTATTTTAACATTTTTGAATGGCAGATATATTATACTTGTAATTTCTAAAAATTCAGAAATGAAATGAAATCATATAATTATTTAATTATATGATGTTTGTTTGCATGATTTTTAGTTATATTGCTAAGATAAGAAAATGTTATGGTTAAACATGATTATTTAATGAAAGTAAGGAGCCAAGACATATTATTTTTTTTTATGTTCATAACTTTTCAACCATCCTCTTAGATGGCCTTACCTTTTGTTAAACTTTAGTTTTTGCGGAGGAAATCATGTAAATTCACCAAATAGAATAGACTCGAGCTCTACTAAATGTAAATTTTGGTCACAAAAGTGAGTTAGATTATAGGGCTATAATTATCCTTAATCATTATTTACAATTTAGATTGTCATTTAAACCATTATAAAATGAGAAAAGCAAATATAAATATACTCAAATCCCATACTTATAAGTTAATAACAAAAATAATCTTATTGATGAAATGAAAAAAATTGAATTATAATGATTGCTTGAAAAATAGAATTTAAGAGGAATGCTAGATTATTGAACTCTCATCTACCGAGTTCGTAGAATTTGAATTGGTCTGTTATGTATATTTGAATTCAATTATGAGCAGCTCCTCAGTTGAATTTTCTATAATAAAAAAAGCTAAAGAGAATAAAAATTGCCATGATTTCAAATAATGAGTTTCTTTTGGGCAAATCAAATATAAGAGATGAATTTTGTGATAAGTCTTAGCCCAAGCAAGACTTATATGTTCACTGAAATAAGTAACTACATGAATAAATATGTTTTTCTTAAGAAACATATAATTTCTTAGTCTTAGACATTTGAGTATATAAGTCTTGGGTCATCTTGAATTTAATTAATTCATATATAAAATCAATTTGCATCTCATATATCTTTTGAATGAAAATACTATTTTAAGAAAATCCTTTTTTTGCATGAAATTATTTTTTTTTATCTTATTAAAATACAAAGTAATCTCATATATGAAGATTTTAAATTAGGAGACTTAATTCTATTTATTTGTATATATTGTCTCAACCATAATAAAAAAATTAGGAGACTTAATTCAATGCATCTAGACACTTCGAAAGGTTCTTTTATGAAGAGATTTGTCTCTTGGATCAATGGACATGTCTTTTAAATTCAAAAGAGTTGACTTTTGGATATATTTTAGAGGGAATTTTGAATTATTTTTGGAGGGAGGCAACCTTTGATAGAAGAGAGGGAAGTCTAGAGCTTGAATAGAGTTGGAGTGGCGTGTAAAGGGGGTGGCAAGAAGAGATAGAGAGAGAGAAAGTCAAGGGCTTAGAGATTTTCTTCAAGGATTGTAAGAGGAGAGGGAAAGTAAGAGGTTTCTTCTTCATTAAACTTTTAAGAGAGAATTGAGAGTGCTGGTAAAGGGAGAAAGACTTGGAGAGAACTTCTAGGGATTTGCTTAGAAAGGATTGTGAGATAAGTTGTATCTTTTATTTCTTTTGTTTTGTAAATTTATTTTTATATATGAAATTCGTGTTTTATCGTATCATTCTCATGAATTCTGAGTAATCTTTTTTATCCTTCTCCCTACTTTGAGATATGATTTTGTGAAGAATTGATTTTATTTTATATGATTTTTAATGTCAATAATTTGTGATGATTTGAACTCCGATCTTCATTTACTTTTCAATCTAGCCAATTGAATTGTTAAAATGTGTTGAGAAATATATGTTCTGAAAGGGCTATTATTTTGAAAACATGGGGAGAATCACATTTGATTTCATGGGAGAGTATTTCATTCATGGAGTTGGGTGCAAATAAGTAGGGAAATATACTTTGTTGGATGCAAAATTAGAGATTTTAAGGTGATAGATTAAAATCTCAAATTTGGTCTAGTTGATTGAAAATTGATGTGAGGTTGTTAGCCCTCAGGTGAGAGAGTAGTGGGAGCTCTATAGTGACAGTCGGCATCCTCCCAGCCTAACCACGGAATTAGGGACCAAACTCGGGTTTAGTCAATATTCTTTATGCACTCAAAAGAGTGTAAAGAATATGATTGTTCCTATTTGACACAAAACAAATATATATATATATATATATATATTCAAATCATTTTAATTTCTTCACAATCCATATACTCATTGTAAAGGGGAAGGAGGTTTTCTTAAATTTTAACTCTTCGTCACAAAAACTTTGTTTAGTTTTTGTAGTTTTACTTTTGAAAGTTTAGCATTAGTATAATTAACTTATCTTTTTACTGCATTTTATTTAGCATTGACTTTATTATTCAAATTTAGCACTTCACTTTTGTAGTTTAAAATTGTAGTTTACATTATAATCTAAAGAATTTACTTATAGCCATTTCCAGCTTCCCTGTGGGATCGATATCTAAGTCTCTATTATAGCCCTTTATTAGTTGAGCGATATGTATACTTGCGTTATTTTTAAAGGGGATTTGGCAGTTTAAAGATTTTTAAAAGATAAAACTATTTTAACTGAAGTTATTTTTTTTGGATTAATTTGCATATTTGTTATTGTATCTGTCGTGTGTATTTTGTAATATTGAAAAATATTTGCAAAATTAACACACTAAATCCACCTGTATCATGTACTTGGCGCTGTTGTCAGGAAAGTAACGAAAAGTATTAGTAAGTTATTTTAAATTATAGTATTTTTATTTTTAAGCCTAAAATAAAAGTGTTTGTAGTTTAGTTTGAATATTTTCTTACTTAAGTGTGTTTACTTATTTTAAATTATTTGTTGTGTTTGTTTATGCATAGTGTAAGATCTGAAAATTTAGTACCTTACGATTTTGAGTTAGAAAGAACTATTAGAAAAATTCAAAAACAACAAAAAAAGATAGTTCATATTAGTAAAATGACATGCAATTTAAGTAATGTTGGAAATGAAAATGAACATTATCAGAGACCTTTAAGAGATTATGCTAATCCTACAGCAGATGAAATTCATTTGAGTATACAAAACCCTACTGTAGCTGCTATTCATTTGAGCTTAAATCTTCTATTATCCAAATGGCACAAAATAATCAGTTTGGGAGAACACCAACTGAAGATCCTAATTTACACCTTGCTAGTTTTCTAGAACTGTGTTCTACTTTTAAATATGATAGAGTGTCAAATGATGCTGTCAGACTTAGACTTTTTCTTTTTTTATTAAGGGATAAAACTAAGATATGGTTAAACTAGTTAGCACCTGAATCTATCAGAACTTAGGGAGATTTATCACAAAAATTTTTATCTAAATATTTACTATCTTCAAAAACTACTAAGCTTAGAAATGATATTACATCTTTTTGTTAGTTTGAAGGGGAAACAATTTATGAATCCTGAGAAAGATTTAAAGATCTCCTTAGAAAGTGTCCACACCATGCATTACCAGATTGATTAATAATTCAAACTTTTTATATTGGATTGGTTGGATCTCTTTCATCGATAAGTGATGCTGCTGTTGGTTGATCATTAATGGCAAAACCATTCAATAAAGCATATTCTTTAATTAAAGAGATGACTACAAATAATTGTCAATGACCCTCTGAAAGGGTAAATCTAAAAAGAGTAGCCAGTATTCATGATTTTGATGAAATATCTATGTTTGCTACACAAATAACTGCTATATAAAGAAGATAGATTAGTATATAATGAATTATTCTCAGACATCACTTGTGTTTGAGGAAAACTCATTGGGAAAAATGATAGAATCTCAATATTCTTATGAGATCTTAAATGCAATAAATAATCGTTCTAATAATCTTTATGACAATTATTATAATCCTGGTTGGAAAAATCATCCAAATTTTAGTAAGAATAACATTAATTCTAATGCTGTAAATCCGCAATGGGGAAACAACACTGCAAACTCATTGAGAAACTCCAAGGAAATCCAACATATAAACCTTATTACCCTCCAGATTTTAATAACTTTCAGAGTAAGGAGAAAAAGTTGTCAATGGAAGAATTGATATTGGAAATGGGGAGTCAATTACAAAGTCAACGAGCTGCAATTAGGAACATGAAAAATCAATTGGGATGGATTGCTACTGCACTTAGCAATAGACCTTTAGGAACATTACCTATTAATATTGAAGTAAATCCTAAATATCTAAACAAAGAGACAATTAAGGTTATTCAATTGAGAAGTGGAAAATAATTAGAAAATAGAGTTAAAAAAGAAGTGGAAGTTGAATTTGAAAAAGATGAGGTGGAAAATGAAAAATTTTGTGAAGATTGTCATTTTAAGTCAGAATATCCTATTAAACTAATGAAAATCACTGTAGAAAAACCACCACCTCCATTTCCTCAAAGAGTGAAACAAAAAATAGAGATAACCAATTTTTAAAATTTTTAAAAATATTGAAGAAATTAACGATAAACATTCCATTTTTTTAAGCTTTGGAACAAATTCCAAGCTATGTGAGGTTCATGAAGGATATACTTAATAAGAAAAGGAAGTTTGTAGATAATGAGACTCTTGCACTCAGTGAAGAGTGTAGCCCTATGATTCAGAAAAGCTTCCTGAAAAACTTAAAGATCCTGGAAGTTTTACAATTCCTTGTGCTATTGGTGAAAGATTTTTTTGGAAAAGCTTTATGTGATTTAGGAGCTAGCATTAATCTTATGTCGTTATCCATTTTTCAAAATGTTGGGTTTATGAGATATTTTACCTACAACTGTAACTCTTCAGTTAGCTGATCTTTTGATTACCTATCCTAAAGGAGGTATAGAAGATGTTTTGGTAAAAGTTGATAAATTTATCTTTTATGTGAACTTTATTGTATTAGATATGGAGGAAGATAAAGAAATTTCTATCATTTTAGGAAGACCATTCATTACCATTGGAAGAGCTTTGATAAATGTGTAGAAAGGAGAACTGACTATGAGAGTTAGTGATCAAGAGGTACATTTAATATTGCAAAATCAATGAGATACCATGCAAAAGAGCAAGAGATTGAATTCTTCGGAATGGATATTAATGAATATCTAAACCATGAATATTTCAAAAAGACATTTGAAAAGGAATTTACAAAGGAATATATGGAATATTAAAATGAGGATAAAATTTAAGATGAATCTACAGAACTGAGTAAAGACGATTTGGATTATGTTCAGGAAAAATTTGAAATGTTAGACCTTACAAAAAGTAATAAGAATATGTTTCATCTATGGAGAAACCTCTTAAACTAGAACTGAAAACACTTCCTACACATTTGAAGTATGCATTACATGTTATAGTATCCTCAGAATTAACTGATAAGCAAGAATAATAGTTGTTGGAAACTTTGAGAAGATATAAGAAAGCCTTTGGACAGACATTAGCTGATATTAAAGGAATCAGTCCTTCGATTAGTATGCATAGAATTTTATTAGAAGATCAACATGAACCAAGACCTGATCCACAAAGGAGATTAAATCCTATGATGAAAGAATATGTTAAGAAAGAAATTTTAAATTGGTTAGATGCTGGAATAATATATCTTATTTTAGACAGTGTTTGAGTAAGTCCAATTCACTGTGTTCCAAAGAAAGGAGGAGTGACTGTAGTGACAAATAAAAATAATGAATTAATACCAACAAGACAAGTCTCTGGATGGAAAATCTGCATAGATTATGAAAATTAAATTCTGCCACCAGGAAGGATGATTTTCCCTTACCCTTTTCGGACCAGATGTTGGATAGGCTGGCTGGGCACATATATTTTTGTTTTCTAGATGAATATACCAGTTATCATCAAATACCTATTGCTCCAAAGGATCAGAAGAAAACAACATTTACTAGTCTTTATGGAACTTTTGCTTTCGATGAATGCCCTTTGGATTATGTAATGCACCTGCAACATTTCAATGATGTATGATATCAGCTTTTAGTGATTTAATCAAAAAAAGGATTGAAGTCTTTATGGAGGATTTTTTTTTGTATTTGAAAATTCTTTTGAAAGATGTCTAAATCATTTTGAGAAAGTTCTTGAATGATCTGAAAATATTAATCTCGTATTGAATTGCAAAAAATGTCAATTTATGGTTGTAGGAGGATTTGTGCTTAGGCATAAAATTATAGAAAGTGGCATGGAATTAGATCCTGAAAAAAATTAGGTTATATCAAACTTACCTCCTCCTACTAATGTAAGAGGAGTTAGGAGCTTTTTAGAACATGCTAGATTTTATAGGGGATATATTAAATATTTTTCAAAAATTACTAAGCCTTTATGCCAACTTCTGAAAAAATATACAAAATTTGATTTTAACCAAGATTACATTAAAGCCTTTGAAACTTTAAAGGAAAAAATGATCACTACTCATATAGTTTTTTTACCTGATTGGGAGAAACCTTTTCAATTAATGTGTGATTCTTGTGATTATGCAATTGCAGTTGTTTTAGGTCAGAGATATGATAAAATTTTTAAAGTAATATACTATGCTAGTAAGACTCTTAATGTGCGCAGATTAACTATAACACAACCAAAAGAGAGTTATTAGCCATTATGTATGCTTTTGATGAGTTTAGATCATATATGATTGAAGCTAAATGAGTTGTGCATACTGACCATTCAACTATTAAATATTTGATGCAAAAGAAGGATGCAAAACGAAGATTAATTAGATGAGTACTTCTGATGCAAGAGTTTAATTTTATATTAGTTGATAGGAAAGGGATTGATAATCAAATTGATTATCATCTATCTAGGCTAGAACAGGAAGAAATACTTGACATGGAGAAAAAAATTAATGAAACTTTTCCTGATGAACAACTTTATCCTGTAAAAGGATAGAAAATATCTTGGTATGCTGATATTGTAAATTATATTATTAGTGTTATTTTACCATATGGATTTACAAAATAATAGGAAAAGAAATTCATTCATGATGCAAAATCTTATTTTTGGTATGACCCCTATTTATATAAAAAATACAAAGATTTAGTAATGAGGCGATGTGTGCCTTAGAAAAAAATTTAGGAAATTATCCAAAAATATCATGATTCTGAATTTGGAGGTCATTTTGGAAATTATAGAACTGTTCATACAATTTTTCAATCTACATTTTATTGGTCTACTCCATTTAAAGATGTATATATATATATATATATATATATATATATATATATATATATATATATATATATATATATATATATATATATATATATATATATATATATATATATATATATATATATATATATATATATATATATATATATNCAAAAAGAAATGAAATGCCTCAAAATTTTAATTTGAAAATTACAGTTTTTGATGCATGGGGATTGGATTTTGATGCAAGGGGATTATATATATATATATATTGATTGTAATGGATTATGTTTCAAAATGGATTAAAGCAATCCCTTTACCTTGATGTGATGCTTGGAGTGTTTCAAAACTTTTAGTTAAAAATATTCTTAAAAGATATGGAATGCCAAAAGTAATCATTACCGATGGAGGATCTCATTTTAGAAATGTAACAATTGCATGATTGGTAGAAAAATATAATATAATGTATAAAATTGCAACCACTTATCATCCCTAGACAAGTGATTTGACAGAAGTACCTAATCGTGAAATTAAGAGAATTTTGAAAAAAAGTATAAATCCAAACAAAACAGATTGGTCTGCTAGATTAGATACGACATATAGGCATACAGAACAGCTTATAAGACACCTATTGGAATGTCCCCTTATATATTAATTTTTGGGAAAACTTGTCACTTTCCTGTAGAATTGAAACATAAAGCTTATTGGGCTATAAAGGAATTCAATTTCAATTTGAAAGAAGTTGGTGAGAAAAGATTATTGCAATTGAATGAACTGTAGGGTTTAGGGTTTACCCTAAACCCTAAACCCTTTGCGAAAAATAGGAGGAAGAAGATGAATAAAAAAAATGGCGTGAATCGATAGTTTTAGGGCTTAAAACCGTCATTTGGTCAGTTTGGCGCCATAGCGCAAACTCAAGCCTGATAGCGCCATACTTCTAGGGTAAGTGGCACTATAGTGCCTTGTTATGGCGCCACAGCGCTAGTCCTCAACCATATAGTTTTTGGAAACTTTTAAAATTTTCAGAAGACCACTGCAAACCTAAAAATTTTGAACTTTAATATATTAGGTTTAACACTCATTTCAAAAGTTAATTGGCTTTGTCATCATTCAAATGCTTATGCGCGTAACTACTAAACTAATAGAAATAAGCCAATCCAATCATTGAAGCACACTAACACAAATACTAAAAACACAAACTTAGCACTTTTTCTTATAATAAGAATAAATTCAACACAATAGACATAACATCTATTCAACAAGGAATAACAAATATACTCATAATACACAAATTAACAATACTAAAGTCACATTAAGTTCCAAGTTGGCACACAACAAATAAACACATTAAACCATCTGATATTTCACAAAATCAATAGAATATTAATAATTATGAATGATGTTCTCTTCCACCTTTTCACATCATGGAATTTGATGATCAAATAAGCGGTAAAAAAAAGTGCGAGGAAAATCTTTAGCTACTTTCTTGCTTATCGATTGGTTATTTTGATACATTCTTACATGATATTCTTGGAAGCATGCCATGTAATTGAATTGTTGTTTGAATTGTCATTCTAGATGTTCATATTGAAAGTACATCTCGCTTAACATGGAATTTAGACTCTCCAATTGTTTCTCAATTTTCACAAGTTTTTCCATTACTCCTTCCAAGCTCAACGCAAGAAACCCATTGAAGTATGTTTTGGCATCCTTATGCATCATCTTCTTATCTTAAAACTCACTATGGATATTGCTCTCCATGGATCTTGTGATAATGATTTCAAAGTCGGGATGAATCCTCCACTCTTTTTCCTTCTCTATACTGCTTAGAAATGTGAAGAAGATGACTTAAGTTTAATTCAAGATAGTTTTAATAGAGGAGTGGGCAAAAACTGAAATTTTGGAGATTTTAGAGGGTTAATCAAACGGTGACACTAAGGCGTCAGATCTAGTGCTATAGCACTAATCCCCAAAATTCTCTCAAGTGAAATTTTCTCATACCAACATCATTTTAATCAATAAAGTAGTGTTTTGTGGCACCTCAATCATGTAAGACTCAATATAACTTCATAAACTCAACATAATAACAATCACTAATCAAATCAATCCACACTGATAATTAGCCTCTCACAAAGCACTTGGTTTAACGTTGTCAGCCCGATATATCCAATGTTTTAATCCAGTTGACCCAACATCAGGATCTCCTATTTTCACTTATATAAGATTTAAAACTATGTTCATTTACCTTAATCATTTTTCTAGTTTTTGGATCTTAAATATCAACAACACCATATGGATAAACTCTAATCACAATAAATGACCATGACCACCTGGACTTAAGTTTTCCTAGAAATAATTTCAATCAAGTATTATATAATTAACTTCTTATCCAGACTCAAGATGTTTTTTCAAAATCCTCTGATAATGCCACATTTTCATTTTCTCCTTATAGATTTTAAAATTTTATGAGATTCATTTCTTATTTCACATGCTCATTTAAATGCAATAATCATTTCTCTCCAGTTTCTTTCAAATTATAATTGAATTCTTTTATAGCCCAATAGACCTTATGCTCTATTTCAACCAATAAATGACATGCTTTTCCAAATATGAGCCTATATGCTGATATTCCTGTATGAGTTTTATATGCACTTATAGGCCCATAATGCACTATCAAGTCTAGCACACCGATCTATTCTATTAGGATTTACAACCTTTTCCAATATTCCATTGATTTTACGATTGGATGCTTTTATTAAACCACTAGTATGAGGGTGATAAGCTGTGGAAATTTGATGGTTAAATTTAAAGTTTTAGGTTAATATTCTAATTAATCTATTCTTAAAATGACTTCTCATATCTGTAATAATTACTCTGGGCATTCCAAATCTAGTAAAAATAATTTTCCTTAAAAAATTTACAACACTATCAGCATAACAGTGAGGTAAAAAACAACTTCAATCCATTTAGAAACATAATCCACAACTAACAAAATATAAATTTTTCCAAAAAATGGTATAAATAGTCTTATAAAATCTAAACCCCAAACATAAAAAATTTTAACTTCCAAAGTAAAATTTAGGGGCATTTCATTTCCTCTAGAAATATTGCCTACTCTTGATATTAATCACATGTTTTTATATACGAATTAACATCCCTAAATAAAATGGGCCAATAAAATCCAGATTATAAAATTTAATTGTAGTTTTATCAACTCCAAAATGTCCCACAAAATCTAATTTGTGACATTTTTGAATAAGTTCTCAAATTTCTTCCATTTGTACACATCTTCAAGTTACTAGGTCTCTACATTGTTTATATAAATAAGGGTCGTCCCAAAAGTAAAATTTTGCATCGTGAATGAACTTCTTCATTTGATAGCTATCTAATTCATAAGGTAAAATGTTACTAACTAAATAGTTAACTATATCAGCCTACCATAAAATTTGTCATTGATTAATTGCATAAAGTTGCTCATCAAGAAAATCATAATTTATTTCAATATTATTATCAGCATAATTTTCCTTTTCAAGCCTCTACAAATGATCAACAATTTAATTTTCGAAACCCTTCCTATCCACAACTTGAAAATTCAATTCTTCTATTAGAAGGACCCATCTAATTAATCATGGTTTAGCATTCTTCTTCAGCATTAAATATTTAATAATAGAATGATCAAGATGCACAATACATTTTGCCTCAATAAGATAAGATCTAAATTTATCAAAGCATACTCTATTGTCAATAAATATTTTTTAGTAGTAGAATAATTTATTTGAGTTGCATTAAGGGTTTTAATAACATAGTATATAACTTTAAAAATATTATTATATTTTTGTCTTAATATAGCCCCAATAGCATAATTACTTGCATCACACATTAATTCAAATGATTTTTTCCAGTATGGTGAAACAATAATAGGTGCAATGATTAATTTGTCTTTTAATAAACTGAATACATTTAGGCATTTCTCATTAAAATCAAAATTCATGTCTTTTCTTGAAGATGACATAATGGCTTAGGAATTTTTGAAAAGTTTTTAATATAGCGCCTATAGAACCCAACATGAATTAGGCATGAAAACAACGCCTATAGAATATCCATAAGAAAAAGAACTTCATAAAAAAATTATTAGTAAATATGCTAATACTTAAATACAAGTTTAGAAAATGTAGCCAAGCCTTCTTCCTTAAGTTGATTTAAGTGAAGCCAATTTTTAATTAGACATCTCCTCAAGTTTCTTCTCACATCTTTTTCTTTTCTTTCAGGATCATTTTCAATCCTTTCTTTTTTTTGAATGCGAAGTTTATTACATCTGGATAGCCTTTAATGATTTTGAAATTCACTATCCTTTTCTTAAAGTTAAAAACTTATTACATTCCTTTACTTTATAAATTCATATTAGCTTTGAAGATTTTTCATAAAGTTTCATTCTTTTCTTCTTACATGAACTCTAAGATTCTTAATACTTTAAAAATACAAATTCCTTTACTTACAATGGAAAAACATAATCTTATTCTCTCCTAGCAAATACCTTAATCTCTAGAGTTAACCTTTTTTAGTAAAAAATTTTCCTTAAGCTTACTATATATTTAAAAACACAAATATAGTTATCCAAATGTTAGGCTCTACCACCATAGGTCATGTTAAATTAAAAATTTTAAAATATAGTTCATTGAGGATAAATAAAATTTAGTTTATTTCCTTAAAAATGAATTTTTCTCCCCCTCCCCAAACTTAAAATTTTAAAATATTAAGCATGAAAAACTGAAATTACAGGGTAAGAGAAAAGAATTAATTTATAAAGAAAAGACTTACCCGTTGAAGGTTCTGATTTTGAAACTTAACTCTAAAATATTGCAGGTGCTGATATGAAATATTATAAAACTTGAAACATTAAATAACATATAATATATAAAAATATTTGCTGAGAAAGAGTTAACTAAAAATTAAAATACAACAAAGTACTAAAAACAAATAATAGTATAAAAATAAATTTCAATTTAACAACATCTCTACGGATTATAGTTCACAACACCACATTTAAATACAAATCAAAGTTTTACATTTAACTAACTAAACATAACAACAACAACAACAACAAAAATTCAACAAACAATAATCTAAATGAAAGATCATAATTAAGACTAAACATACATTTTCACTCATCATCATCATCATCATCATCATCATCATCTTCTTCTTCTATATCAAAGCTTTGCTACTGATAAGGGGTAAAAATAAGGTAGCTAGGAAACTGTACTGAGTGGTCACCCCTCATGTATCTTACCAAAACATCATCATATGCAATATCATATTCAAACTTCTGCTTTGTTAAATTATCATTATGTGCATTTTTTGCCTCTAAATTTTTGATCCTGCTCTCCATCTTTAAAATATCTCCTTGTTGGATCATCATCTGTTTCATAAGCTCCTGGAGAGTAGGGGTACTAAAACTAGAAGGAATATCCATAATCTTACTTCCCAATCTCCATCTAACATGAGATTCATAAGTTTTAATGTTTGCTAGCCCAATAGGTTTAAGAGGCTCAATTCTTTCTTCATTCATTCTAAAATCAACTTTTTCTTGCTCACATAATGTGAAAATTAGGGCAGGGTGTGCTAATCCACCAGTCGTCTCACTCATAGTAATAGGATGAGTATTCCTATAAATAATAGATCCAACATCTAGACTATCCATATGTTGGATACATAAGATTAAAATAGCTCTGTCCTTAGTAACTTCACTATGGTGATTTGTAGGTATCATTCTGGCGGATATAAAGTAATGTCAGGCCTTGGATATCATATTTAGCATAGATGTAGGGAAGTTTACCTTAAGATTATTCTTCACTTTCCAAGCGCCTCTTCCATCAGTAAAAAATGAAAAAAATTCATCCAAAGCCTCATTCATAGCAGAAAATGCGTTGTACTCACAGTGAAATGCTTCTCGTAACTGATAGAGTTCATTAATCCTCCTCGGGGTGAATTCAACCATTTTTTCCACAAGCATAGATGTGTTCATCATAAGTCTCCTTAAAATTTGCATAGAACTCCATGACTATACTAATATTGGCCTCAACATTAAAGTAACATAAATTTTCCCACTGTCAAACAACAATTAATCTCTCGACTTCACCACCTAGATTTTTGAACGCTCGATCCAAAATTATTTTCTTTGTATTCAGTAGGCTATTGAAATGAATGCTAGCTTTGTAGTTCACAAATTTTTGGTCATCATTTTCCGATTTCCTCTTTCTTTTGCACATCCTTGGTGCATTGTAATCTAAGAAAAACTGATAAAATCCAAATAAATTCCAAAAATTTTGAAAATCACATTGTGGAATGTTCTACACTTAAATCCACTAAGTAAGAGTTCTTCACTAAAGGATTTTCTCAAAATCTCCTTAAAAAATTTGAAATTTTAGATCTTGGCAATGTAGGAGAAATCCTTGGTGGAAATAAAAAAATTTTAGTTCAAAGTGTAGCTCTTACTGAGAGAAGGTGAAATCAAAACTCCTTTTGTCTTCTAATCCCTTTAAATCCAAGCGTTGCAAGCCCTAGGGGTGCAAACCGAAGGTTGAAGGCGACCGAAAGGGTAAAAATGGCATTTTTACTGTACAATTCATGAAATTGGGATTTGGGATCTTTCATGTCTCGGGCGCCTTTGGTGCCAGTGCCCAAAAATATAAAATTTTCCTAATTTTTGCACATCAGTTGTTTCAAATTTCCTTTACAGTCTAATTAGTCTTCTTTTTTCTTTTTTTTTAAATAATAATAATAATGGTCCACAAACAAATGTTTTCATAAACAATACAAAACCAAATTTTATATATGAAATTCCAAATTTTTACAAATACAGATTTTTAATCACACTCACACATACATTAAGAAAATCACACTCTAATTCAACGTCGAAATCAAGCCACAACACTAGAATCCTGAAAATTAAACTATACATAAAATTAAAGTTATAAGAGTTTTAAAGCAAAGAAAATCCAACACACTTACATTAAAATCACATTTAATTTCAAACACTGGAAAGTCCAACTTCTTCAATTACTCCTCTTCATCTTCAGTACTATCTCCTCCTCTAATATCTCCCATAGACTAGTAATGGACCTACAAATTGTAGAAGAGTCCGTATGGGAATTGATTAGTAGAATTTTCATTGATCCATTCATTTTCTTGAACATCTGCACCAAACCTGCTTCAATTATTTCCGCATGATCAAAGTGTTCCTTCATCCTCCAATCTAAGTGATCAAAAAGGTAATTAAGATTTCCTATTACATTCATTATACTCTAAAGTTTTCTTTCTATTTTCTTCATTTTCTTCTCCAAAACTATTCCAACTGTATAGGCCATTAAGGGTGTCAAAGCATGTGATGTTTGATCCAAGATAATATCTAATGCTTTATTTCCATCTCAATATAGTTTCCATCAATTAGATCCATGGGCTCCCATTTCTCCCAACTTTCATATGGCACTTGAGATTCACCGCAAAGTAAGAAGATTGTAGAAAGATGCCCTGGTCCATAAATAGGCCCATTCATTATAGTACCCATAATAGATTTAAAAATAATTGATCCCACAACAATGGGCTTTCCCATTTGAATGCAATAATTTAAAATTACACTTTTTTTGTAACTCTACTAATTTTAATTATAGGGAGTAGTTTTGTAGAGATGAAGAAATGCCATTTTTTAGATATAGGATTTAACAGTGAAGCGGAGAAACTAACATACTGCTCATCTCTGATTTCCCAATTATCATTTTCAGCCGCCAGAAATTGGTAAACATCATACATCATATCCTTCGTTGGTATAAATTTTGTATAATGACAGATCGACACGCTTTCTATCATAAACTTATCATTAATTCAAGATGGAGTAAATGGTACACCCTTACCACGAATGAAGACAACTCCTTGGTTAATTCCATGTAGGTTAACATAAAATTCTTTTACCACTGGAGCAACTACTGCAGCTGACCCTAAACCCTAGAACATCCCAATGTCTATGTACTATGATTTTCTCAATCTGCAAACTTGGATTACTCAATCCATGATTTACAAAGCCTCTCTCCTTTATAAGTTTCTTCTTGGTGATGACTTTGTCGTATAATCTCTGCGCGTCAAAACTAATGAAATTTCTTCTATTGAAATCCCCATATCTTAAAGTATTTCTAGAATTGGAAGCCATGGATTTTGAAATTTGGAAGTTTCTGTTCGTCCAAAATGGTTTTCATGCCTTCAAAAAGACCTCTATGCTGTTATTTTGAAGTGAAATCTCGCCAAAGTCTGCCAAACTCTTCCTGAACTACCAAAACTGCATTGGGTGTTGTTGGCTCCCCTGATGACACCGTCGGTGCCAATGCCAAAGTTGCGTCTATTTCGTTTTTGGTTCAATTCATTCCTAAATTTTCATCCAATGCCAAAATTTGTCTTGATTTATGATATATAAGATTGTGTAGGATTCTAAAATATTATTATTTCCTAATACAAAGAACAATTATTAAACAAAATACTAAGATATATATATATATATATATATATATATATATATATATATATATATATATATATATATATATATGTTGCCTCTCACAAAGCACTTCGTTTAACATCGTCAGCTCGGCGTACCAATGTTTAATCAAAATGACTCAACATTAAAATTTCTTTAAATTGTGGCATGTGCCCTTCATAATAATGTTTCAATTGATGCCCGTTAACTTGCAATATCTTTCCAGTTTTAGGATCTTTAATAACTACTGTTCCATAATAATAGACTTTGATCACATTGAATGATCCTAACCATCTAGATTTCAGTTTTTTGGGAAATATTCTCAATCTAATATTATGTAATAGAACTTCTTGTCCAGGTTCAAATTTCTTTTTTATAATCTTTCAATCACGCCATATTTTTGTTTTATCTTTATAAATTTTTGCATTATCATATACTTCATTTTTAATCTCCTAAAGTTCATTGAGTTGCAGTAATCTTTTCTCACCATCATCCTTTAGATTAAAATTAAATTCCTTAGTAGCTCAAAATGCTTTATGTTCCAATTCTACTGGTAAGTGACATTTTTTACCAAAAATAAGTCTATATGGAGACATTCCAATAAGAGTCTTATAGGAAGTTATGTATGCCCAGAGTGCAATATCTAATCTAGTAGACAAATCCAATTTAAAAGAATTTATAGCTTTTTCTAAGATTTGCTTTATTTCATGATTTGATTTTCTGCTAGACCACCAGTTTAAGTATGATAAGCAGTAGGGAATCTATGCATAATATTATATTTTCTAACCAATTTTTCGATACTCTTATTCCTAAAATGGGATCTTCCATCTGTAATAATCACTCTCGGCATTCCATATCTTGTAAAACTATTTTTTAAAAAAAAATTAGGAACACTCTGAGCATCACATTTAGGTGCAGCAATAACTTCTATCCATTTGGACATATAATCAACAACAAGCAATATAAATAAATTTTTAAAGGAAGGCAAAAATGATCCCATGAAATCTAATCCCCACACATAAAAAATTTCAACTTCCAATGTGTAATTCAGAGGCATTTCATTTCTTTTAGAAATATTTCTTACTTGTTGACATCGATCCAATAACATATTCGTTAACATCTCTAAAAAGAGTAGGCCAATAAAATCCAGCTTGCAAAATTTTTTGTGCAGTTCTACTATTTCCAAAGCGTCCTCCAAATTTAGAATCATGAAATTATTTAATTATTTGTTTAATTTCTTCATAAGACACACACCATCTAATGATCAAATCCTTACAATGTTTATATAAATGTGGGTCATCCCAAAAATAAAATTTTGAATCATGATTACATTTCTTTAATTATTGATTCCTTACATTTGGTGGTAGAATATCACTCATAATATAATTTACTATATCGACATACCATAATATATTCTTTATATCAATATTATATAATTGTTCATCAGAAAAAGTTTCCAAAATTTTGTTTGTAAAATCAATTAATATTTCTTGTTCTAGTCTAGACAAATGATCAACTATTTGATTATTATTTCCCTTTCTATCTACTACCACAAAATTGAACTCTTGCAGCAAAAGTACCCATCTAATTAATCTTGGTTTAATAAATTTCTTGTGCATCAAATACTTGATAGCTGAGTGGTCTGTATGCGCTATACATTTAGTTCCAATTAAGTAAGGTCTAAACTTATCAAATGCATAGAAAATAGCTAATAACTCTCTTTCATTAGTGGTGTAATTAATTTAAGCATCATTTAGAGTTTTACTAGCATAATATATTACTTTAAAAACTTTATTATTCCTTTGTCCTAAAATAACTCCAATAGCATGATCACTAGCATCACACATTATTTCAAATGGTTTCTCCCAATGAGGTGGAACTATTATAGGAGCAATAAATAATTTTTTTTTTGAATAGTTCAAATGCTTTTATGCATTCCTTATTAAGATTAAATTTCACATCCTTTTTTAAAAGTTGGCATAATGGCTTAGTAATTTTTGAAATTTTTTTAATATAATGCCTGTAGAAACCAGCATGTCATAGAAAACTTCTTACCCCTCTAACAGTAGTAGGAGGTGGTAATTTCATAATAACTTGAATTTGTGTTGAATCTACTTCCATGTCATTTTCTAAAATTTTATGCCCAAGTACAATTCCTCAAACAACCATAAATTAGCATTTTTCCCAATTTAGCACTAAGTTAATTTTTTCACATAGTTTCAAAATTTTTTCGGATTTATTTAAACATAATTCAAATGAAGTTATGAATACAGAAAAATCATCCATAAATACTTCCATTCCATGTTCAATTAAATTACTAAAAATTGACATCATACATTTTTAAAATTTCGCGGGTGTGTTACATAGTCCAAAAGGCATTCTAGGAAAAGCAAATGTTCCATAGAGGCTTGTAAATGTTGTTTTCTCTTGATCCTCAGGAGCAATCAGAATTCAGTGATACCTGATATATCCATCTAGAAGGCAGTAGTATTTTTTCCAGCCAATCTATCTAACATTTGGTCCAGATATGGTAAAGGAAAATGATCTTTTATGGTAACGATATTTAATTTTCTATAGTTTATACAAATTTGTCGTTCAGTAACTTGTCTTATTGGAATTAATTCATTTTTCTCATTTGCTTCAACTGTCACTCCTTCTTTCTTTGAAACAAAGTGAATCAAACTTACCCAAGCACTATCTGAAATATGATATATAATTCCAGCATCTAAATATTTTAAGAGTTCTTTTTTAACAACTTCTTTCATCATTGGGTTTAATCTCCTATGAGGATCAGTTTTAGGCTTGTATTGTTTCTCTAATAGAATTTTGTGGATACAAATTGAAGGACTGATTCCTTTAATATCTGCTAAAGTCCATCCAAATGCCTTCTTATATCTTTTTTTTAATATTTCTACTAATATTTGCTCTTGAATTTCAATTAAATCAGAACATATAATAACAGGCAATGCAAATGAATCTCATTAAAACACATATGCTAAATGAGCAGGTAATACTTTCAGTTCAAGTTCAGGTGGTTTAATGCTTGAAGGAGTAAAATATTTATTATTATTCTCCAAAAGGTATAAAGTTTCAAATTTGTCCTGAACATAATTTAAATTCTTTTCTCTTATTTCATTCTCTTTCTCAAAATACTCTTCTTGCCTTAATTTTTCTTCAAACATTCCCTTAAATCACTCATTACTTAGATAATCAGTAACTTCCATTCTAAAACATTCATTTTTTTATCGCAGGATATTTCATAGCTTTTGCTATATTAAATGTTACTTTTTGATCATTGTCTCTCATTATTAATTCTCCTTTTTGTACATCTATCACAGCTCTCCCTGTTGCAAGAAATGGTCTTATCAAAATAATAGGAATCTCTTTATCTTCCTCCATATCTAATACAATAAAGTCGACAGGAAAAATAAATTTATCCACTTTCACTAATACATCTTTTATAACTCCAATAGGATAAGTTGTTGATCGATCAACTAACTGAAGAGTTATAGTAGTAGGGGAAATCTCTTCTAAATCTAAATGTTTAAAAATTGATAGAGGCATTAGATTAATACTAGCTCCTTGATCACATAAGGCTTTTCAAAAAAAATACTTTTCACCAATAACACAAGGTATAATAAAACTACTAGGATCTTTAAACTTGTTACGAAGCTTTTCTGAATAATTGCGCCATACTCTTCACTGAATGTAACGGTCTCATGATCTACAAACTTCCTTTTCTTGTTTAGTATATCCTTCATAAATTTCACATAACTTTTCATTTGTTCCAAAGCTTCAATGAAAGGAATATTTATTGTTAACTTTTTAAGGATTTCTAAAAATTTTGTAAATTGTTTATTTTTATTCTTCTACTTCAGTCGTTGAGGAAACGGAGGTGGCAGGTTTTCTAAGGAAATTTGTATAGGTTTATTTTCATCATTGTTGCTTTCAATTTATACCTTCTCCTCCTCAACTTCAGTTTCTCCTTGGATTCTTGTTTCTAATTCTTTTCCCCTTCATAATTGAATAGCTTTAATTTGCTCATTATTCTGATCTTTTGGATTAACTTCAACAGTACTAGGAAGAATTCCCAAAGGTATGTTATTAAGTGCAATAACAATATGTCTTAATTGATTTTCAATAATAATAATTGCAGCCTCTTGATTTTGTATTTGATTTCCCATGTTTAACTTTAATTATTTCATTATCAAATTCTTATCCTTAACTTCTGAGTTATTGTTAAATCCAAAAGGATGATAATGTCTATAGTTAGGATTCCCTTGGTTATTTGAATTTTTTGAAGGGTTCACCAAATTGTTATAATTATTCCAACTAAAATTAGGGTGATTTTTCCATCCAGGATTATAATAATTAGAATAGGGATTATTATTTCTATTATTTATAGCATTAATAGTTTCATAAGATGATTGAGTATCAATTATTTGTCCTAGTGAATTTTCCTCTAACACTAGTGGTATTTGAGAATAGTTCACTCCACTTTGATCAATCTTCTTTGATATAGCGAAAATTTGAGATGCTAAAATAAACATCATACCAGAATCATGAATACTAGCTACTCTCTTTGGATTTGCCGATTCAGAGGGCAATTGAAAATTATTAGTAGTCATTTCCTCTATTAATGAATATGCTTCATCAAAAGGTTTTGACATTAATGATCCACCTGCAGCAACATCTATAATAGATCTAAGTGATCCTATTAATCTATTAGGGTTGAATTATTAACCAATTTGGTGAAGCATGGTGTGGACATCTCCTAAGGAGATCTTTAAATCATTCTCAGACTTCATATATCGATTCCCATTCGAACTAACAAAAAGATGTAACATCATTTCTAAGCTTAACAATTTTTTAGGGTGAAAAATATTTAGCCAAAAATTTTTGTGATAATTCTCCCTAAGTTCTAATAGTTCTAGGTGCTAATGAATTTACCTAAGCTTTAGCTTTATCCCTTAATAAAAAAGGAAAAAGTCTAAGCCTAACAACATCATTAGACACTTCATCATATTTAAAAATAGCATATATTTCAAGAAAATTAGAAAGATGTTAGTTAAGATCTTCAATAGGTGTTCCTCCAAATTGATTATTTTGTACCATTCGGATAATAATAGGTTTAAGATCAAAAGAGTTAGCAGCAACATCAGGATTTTGAATAGTCAAGTGAAGTTCATCTGTTGTAGGATTAGCATAATCTTTTAAAGGTCTTTGTTGATTTTTGTTTATTTGATTGTCTAAGTTAATCGTAGTTTTGTTTAAATTTTGAATTTCTTTATGTTATTTTCAAACTTTTCTAACAGTTTGTTCTAATTCTAAATCGTAAGGTAATAAACCTTCATATCCAGTACTATGCATAAACAAATATAATAAGCGATGAAAAATTTCTTAAAAATATTATTAAATGAATTTTTTTATGATTTTTGATTTTTTCAATAATTTTTTTATGTTTTATATTTTATATTTATCGCTAAATTTTCTAATTTACCGTTACCTTTCCCGGCAACGGTGCTAAGAACTTGATCCAAAAAATTATAGTTGTGTAAATATAATAAAGTTGAGTCCGCTTTGTAGCGATGCCAAAAACTCGGTTCGATATTTATAAATAAAAAATTAAAGAAATTTGTATTGGGATTCTATGCAAGTATACATATCGTTATCAAGTAATATCGAACTTTCTATTTAAGCCCCAAATATCGATCCCACGAGGAAGGTTTAAATTTGAAATGGAAATTAAAAATAGAAAATTCATAACAAAAATGAAAGTCTACTACACTAATTGCAAATGATTGAGGTGCTATCAAAATTAAATTATCAACTTCTTGCAAGACTGTAAAGTAAAGTTAAACTATAACCACCAAACTATGTTTCTATGATGAAGTTATCAAATATGAGAAAGCATCTTTCCCACTACAATGAGTTTTTGGTTAAATGAGAGAGATAAATGGTTTAAATTTGTATCGTGTCAAATAGGAGCAATTTTAGCTCTCTACCCTTAGTCAAGTGTTGTAGTGAATCATTGGCTAATCTTAGGTTTAGTCTCTAAATTTGTGATTAGGTGGGAGGATACCGGCTCTCACTCCAGAGCTTCCACTTCTCTTCCCCTGAAGGCTAGTTCTCGCTTTAGTTCTTATACATTAAGACCAAATTGGGGATTTTAGTTTGTCACCATAAAATCTCCAATTCCTTGCCCAATAATATATATTTCCCTCTTTATTTGCACTCACTTCCATGAACAAAATACTCCTTCATGAAATTGAATGTGATTCTCACTTTGTTCTAAAACTCATACTCCATTTCCCGGATAGTAGGTTTCATAACAGATGTTAACATTTCAATTGGCCAAATCGAAAAGTAAATTAACATATGAGTGAAAATTCATCACAATTTATTTTATATTTTAAAATTGGAACATCCAAATTATCTCTTCATTTCACCATATCTTAGAGTAGAGAGAAAGAAAAAGAAAACTGTTAAGACCTCATGAGAAAGATACAATAAAATACGAATTTCGTAAATTAAAAAAAGTTTAAATAACAATAATACAAAAACACCATTTATCTATAACTATTTCTCAAAGAAAATCATTTGTAGCCTCTCTTGGACTCTTTCTCTCTTTACAGGACTCTTGATTTCCTCTTAAAGACGTACGAAAGAAGAAATCTCTCACTTCTCTCCCTATCTTAACAACTCTTAGGAGAAAATCACACTTAGACTCACAACAATAAACAATAGAACACTCAAGTAAACTCAACTACACACTAGCCCCTTTTTTTCTGATCAATTTTTGGTCTAAATAAAGCATAATGTCGGTTTTCCAAGAGGTGTGTTCAATAACTCTTCAAAAAGTGTCCAAATTTATCGAACCTTTTAGAATTTCACCGAGCACCAACATTGGCGTCGTCAGCACCAGTGGCCCGAATTAAATCTTTTTCTCTCTATTAAATGGCGCCGTCGGTGCCCAGTGTGGTGTCGTCGACGCCCTCTATGTTCTGGACTCTTGGTTCATGCTGGCGCCGTCGGCGTCCTTGCTGGCATCTTCTGCGCTGAGTATTTTTTCCAAAGTGCTATTTTGGCTCTAAATTCTATCTTTTTTGCTTTCTTTTTGCTTCAAGTGTTAAAAATCATCAACCTACAACAAAACATAAAAAAATACATTCCTTTAAAGTGTAATATCACCAAAAATTAGTATAAAATATATGTATAAAAATGCATATATTTTTGGTGCATGAGTTTACTAAATAAAGAAAGAAAAGAACAACTTATCTCATAATCCTTCCCAAGCAAATCCCAAGAAACTCTCTTCAGACACTTTCTCTCTTTACAAGTACTCTCAATTCTCTCATAGAAACATAATGAATAAGAAATCTGTCACTTTCCCTCTCCTCTTACAATCCTTGAAGAAGATCTCCAAGCCCTTCTTCCCACTCTCACACCACACTCACACACACACACACAAAACTCATGCCAACACAGTTCTTTTTCAAGCTCTAGACTTCCCTCTCTTTTATAAAAGGTTGCCTCCCTCCAAGAATAATTAAAAATTCCCTCCAAAATTTTATCCAAAAGTCAACTGTTTGAATTCAAAATACATGTCCATTGATCCAAGAGACATATTCCTTCATAAAAGAACCTTCCAAAGTGTCTATATGCATTGAAGTACTCCAAAATGTGTTTAGAACAAATTTTCCTTTGAAAATTTGCACAATAACTCATCTTGAACTGCCTTAATCCGCAAAAACTCATCTCCGGTGCATCTGGCGCCACATTGGCACATCATGCACTAGTTCTCTGAGTTTTGGCGCATCATGCACCGATTTGGCGCATCATGCCCCACCCTACAACAACTCCACTGTTTTGCTCCGTTTGACTCTATTTTAGCTCTGTTTCACTCTGTTTCAGTTGTGTTTTGCTCCTAATAGATATACCAAAATGTCCCAAGTTAGAATTTTCTTTCTTCCTTGTTTTTACTCAAAATTGCACCATTTTTGCTTCATTTTCTCCAAAATTCCATTTTTTGTGCCTGAAATCAAAAATATGCAAAATACCTTGCTTTAAAGTGTAATATCATTAAAAATCATTAAAATTGAGCATAAATTATATATGAAAAAGTAAGTAATTTTTAGGCGTGTCAACTCCCCCAAAATTAAATGTTACCTGTCCTCAAGTAACCCTTTTACTACATAAAAATATGAATTAGGATGAGTATTAACTTATAAACCTCTATACTTTAGTTTAATAATTAAAATAGTAAAATTTAAGAAAAATCTTTAATAGCTTAGATTCAAAATCTAAGTCTAAGAGTGCTTAGTAATCAAATGAATCTCTATTTATTTCAAGAAGAATTGTACTTTGTCATATCAAGGATACTTAGAACATTCATATGAAAGGAGCTTCATGAAAACTTTACTAGTAATGCTACTAATACTCCAATATAAGTTTAGAAAATGTAATAAAGCATTTCCTTAAGTTGATTCAAGTGAAGACAATTTTTATTAGACATCTCCTCAAGCTTCTCCTCACACATTTTTCTTTTCTTTTCTTTTCTTTTTTTCTTTCTTTTCTTCTCTTTTTTTTAGGATCTTTTCAATCCTTTTATTTCTTTTTTTTTTCTTTTTCAAGTGAGGATTACTATATCTGAATAGCCTTTAATAATTTTGAACTTCATTATCCTCTTCTTAAAGTCAAAACTCACATTTCTTCACTTTATAAATTCATATTAGTTTATGATTTTTTATAAAGTCTCATTATTTTCTTCTTACATGAAACTCTAAAATTCTTAACACTTCAAAAATACAAATTCTTTTACTTTAAAAAAGAAAAAAACATAGTCTTATCCTTTCATATAAAATATCTTTAACTTTAGAATTGAACTTCGTTATTAAAAATTTTTATCTAAATTTACCATAATATTTACAAACATAAATATAGTCATTCAAAGTTAAACTCTAATATCCAATATCATGTTAAATTAGTTTTAAAATTATAGTTAATAGAGGACAAATAAAATTTAGTTTACTTCTTTTTAAGAGAAAATTTTCTTTTCCCCCAAACTTGCATTTTTAAATATTTTACATTTAATTCCATAAAATGTAGTAGGAAGAAAAAGTAAAAGTTAAATTTACTAACTACCACAACATCCTATAAAATTTTTATACGTGCATAATCAGAGTAGAATGATTGCAAAAGAAAATAAATCTAGCCTAAAACAGGCTTGCAATAATATTAAACTAAAAGGAAGTATAACTTTAAAATTTATTTTTCTTCCTACCATCAAACTTGATTTTTAACATGTATAACATTCAGTATAGAAAATATAAAAAGAAAGAAAAATACTTCAGAAATTCTATCTATCACAAACATCTACAAGTATTCATCAGGACAAAACAATATGCAATAGAAAATATTTCTAAACTAAAACATGCTCGATAAAATGAAAAGAAAGTTTTAACAAACAAATTAGGTATCGGCATGGGAATATATATATATATATATCTGTGTGTGTGTGTGTGTGTGTGTGTGTGTGTTCTCTAAATCTTTATATTATTGTAACACAAATGCAAACACACATGATAAATGAGGTTAATTGTTCCTTTAACTCATTGAATCTCACTAACTTACTTCCAAATTCTAATGGAATCACTGCACATATATATTGGGTACTTATAACTAATTTTATTGATTTTAATCCTAATGATAAGATTATTCGTAATACATTGGGTCGTGAACACCAACCTCAGGTGTTACCATATCCCATTAATTAAACACCTCTAACATTTATAAGGATTGTGTAAAATCATCCACATGTTACTCATCAAATAGGTTAGCTATTCCTATCAAATGAAAACAAAGTCAGATAAAAGAACTACAAAATTGAGATGGAACTGTCATTATTAAAATTCATAATGTCTCTTATAAAACTCAAGTTTGGGTGAGACACGAGTTATAGTGGACTCATCAATCCAACTACTACAAGAGAACATACAAGTCTAACCATAATAAGATGTTAATAAATCACCTCCCTCATAACACAAAAAGATCTAATCAAACCACCAATAATCCAAACATCTACCAATCATCAATCAAACTAAACAATCCATACTAAAGAAAACACAATACAATGCTAATAATCTTAACTCTCAAGCACACTAAATCAAACCCTACTGATAACTATGGGTTGCCTCCCATAAAGCGCTTTGTTTAACTTTGCTAGCCTGCCAAATGATTCCACCTGGATCAAAATTTCATTTAAGTAATCCTTGATCAATCACCCAATATTTTTCATATACAAGGATTCCTACAAAGTCCTCAAATTAAAATTTTTCTTTCATCTCTTCCTTTTCAAATTGATTTATATCCTTGTTCCTCATATTTCTTTCTAGATCCAGTATTCCTCTAGTGATTTTCTCAATTTTCATATTAATGTCATCCTTAAATTTTATAAGAAATGGTTCATTATAAGATACTTCATGATCTCCAAATTTTGGATTGGATTCTTTCTAGATTATTCAGATTCTGGATCAAATTCTTCTTAGTTACACTTTTGTTTAGGGTTGTCTTTCAATTATTCCCCTTGGTACTGAGTAAATGGTAGAGGTGGTCATTGTATATTTATCTTAGTTGAGGAAATAGGTTTTTCTAATTCCTTAGGAATTTTTTTCAATGGTCTTTCAATCTCCTTATCCTTATTTCTCAACTCAAAGTTCTTTTGAAGCATATCCTTGAATGCTCTTCTAAATATTAGTTTGATAATTTTAAATTGCTCATCATTCATCTCCTTAGGGTTTATCTTAGGGTCACTATGTAAAATATCTGGGGGGTAACTGTTAATTGCATTAATAATCTGCCTTAATTGGTTTTATATATTCCTTACTGCAACCTCTTAATTTTCCAACTCACTCTTCATTTGAATCACAATATCTTCTAACATTAATTCCTTCTCCTCATCCTGTGGGCTTGAGTTAAATTGAGGAGGATTATTAATTGAATTAATAATCTGCCCCAGTTGGTTTTCCATGTTCCTTGATGTGGTCCCTTGACACTCCAGCTCACTCTTCATTTGAATAACAACCTCTTCTAATAAATCCTTCTCCTCATTTTGGGGATGAAGTTAAAATTATGAGGAAAAGAGAGTTCATCTTTATAATAGCCATGATTATTCCAACTACATGTCTAATTAAATTGATTAACTTCTTAAAATTTGTCTTCTCCTCCAAAATTATTATTTCTGTTAAAATTCAAATGATTTTCCCAACCTAGATTGTAATAGTCGGAATAAGAATTATGTTTCTCATGGATAATATCAATTGTCCTCAATAATTGGGGTTCCTTGAGGATATATTTTTATGTATTGATCTAACTTCATCTCAATATCTGCAACCTGAGAAATTTAAATTGTAAGCATATCTTCTTAAAAATTTGTCACTCTCTTGGGGTTTACTCTTTCAAAGCTACTAGCATTATAATCCAAATCTAAATATTCATTATATCTTTGATCTGTCATTTTCTACATTAAATTCATGCAATCTTTTCAAATTTCTTCCAAAAGTTCTCTCCAAATCTGACTTGTAAAATTCAAGGTTTGTAGCTCCTGAACTACACATACAAATCTAAAGACTTAACTAGTAGGACAAATATCAAAAATATTTTTTTAGTAATTTTGATTTTCTTTAAAATAAACACATAATAACTAAACACACTATATAATAATACTATAAATTCCAAATCTAATTCTTACAAGTTTAACTAAAATTCTTCTAAAGTTCTTACCGAAGCTTCCCTGACAACGACTCTAAGAACTTGATGCGCCCTTAGTGTGTGTTGTTTTTCTGCATGTTTTATGTCAAATTAAATCCCCGATATAGTGCCAAAAACTTGACCCGTCCCAAAATTATTGATCCCGATAGTTTCTATATGTAAGGATTTATGAAGTTGACACCACTACTTGAAGATTTTAATCCCCGGTAATAGCACCAAAAACTTGATCGCAAGCAAAGTAAGATTTCAGTTATAATTTTAGGGATTCTACGCAAATATATGTATCATTATCAAGTAATATAGGGCTTTCTGATTAAGCTTCAAATATCAATCCCATGGAGATCGAGGTTAATCACAGTGGCTTTCAAGAGAAGTTATAGTCTAGAATAACACACCCTAGCTTGGAAGGTTAATAAAGGTTTGGTTTTGATTATATCCTAAAATTATCACTACAATACTACTGCTGCTCCTAAACTAAAATACTTAGTGAAAATCAGATTGTGGGGTTTAATACATTAAAAGTATCCTTCCTCATACAATGAAATTAGTGACACATGTAACAATAAAACAATTAGTGAGAGAGATTGTGATAAATAGGAGAAATTATATTCTTTACCCTTACTAGAGATGCTATAAAGAACATTGGTTAATCTAAAGTTTAAATAGTTCTGAAGACGGGCTAGGCAAAGAAGATACTAGCTCTTACTCTACAATTCCCTCTTATCCCTCCACCTGGAGGCTAACATCTCACATCAAAACCTAAAACAACAGACTAAATTAAGGGGCTTTAGCCTGTCACTCTAAAGTCCTCTAATTATACACCCATTAAATATTATTTCCCTATTTCTTTGCACTCAACTATATTAACTACATTCTCATCCATCCAATCTCATGTGATTCTACCATAGTTGATTGAGACAACATCATCACGGATCTTACATGTTCTCACACAGATTTTAACATGTAATTTGATCAAGTTTACATGTAAATGAAGAACAAAGTAAAATCATTACAATATAATCTCACTCTACTCAATTCTATATCCTACACATGCATACTAATTCATTATAAGAGGGAAGAGTAAAGAAAACTACTCACTGCATATGGAGAAACAACAAGAACTTTTCATTGAACATGACTTTGAAACCATACAAACAAAGTACTAAATTCAAATGAAAATATAATGAAAATACTTATCTCTGATGTAAATCAAAATCTCCTTGTATAGCAAAAGTAATCTCCTTACAATCATATCCAAGAACAAGGTGAAAAGAAAAAAGAAATTCTCACTCTCTCTTTCTCTCTCACCTATTCGCCCCACTTGGGGCTCACGCACAAGCCTTCTTCATGTTCTCCAATTCTTATTATCCTCTTCTAATTAATTTAAGAGTCCAAGAGTTATTTTAAAAATATTTCCAAGCCTTTTTTTATAATTTCCCAAGAGATGCTTAAGTGTCTCTTCAAAACTGTCCATATTCATTGAATCTTCCAAGTGGTGCCTGAAGTGCCTCTTCAAAACTCCTCATAACCACCTTAAATCCTTTTAGAAAGTCTATTTTATCATATCCAATAAATTCTCCAACAGACGCATGAAGCACCGCTTCAAAAATCGTCCAAATACGACGTATATTCAAAAAGATATGTTGAAAACCAACTTTGGCACCTAAGCGCCGTTTTTGGGCGCTTAAGCGCCACCCTCTCTTTTTTATGGTGCCAAATCATCATATTTAGGCGCTTAAGCGCCGGTCACAGGAACTTAAGTGCTTGGTTTTGGTCCTCATGGCTCTGGTATGCCCCGGTTCAACCCGATTTACTCTGGATTGCTCCGTTTTGGTCCATTTTTGTTCCTTTTACTCCAATCACTCCAAATTCTTCAATTTGATGTATCTACAAACAAAAAAATAAGAAAAATACCTTTAAAGTGCAATATCAACATAAAATATAGCATGAAAAATAATACATTTTTAGGCGTATCAATTACATAGTAATTTAGTTTTAAAAAATATGGCCAATAACTTGACCTAATTTATATTAAGTAGTTAATGTGGAAAATTAAAATGTTATAAAAATTTTAAAAAATAGTTCACACACTAGTAGTTCTATGCAAGTTCATGTATCACTTCAAGTAATATAGGACTTTCTTTAACAACCTCAGTATCGATACCACAGAGAAGCGCAGTAAGAAATCCTTTAGGCTAATTCCAGTCTACTACTATGAAGTCTTAATTTGGAAGATGGAAATTCTTATGATACTAAAATAAATCACAATATTCAAACAATAAAAATTAAAGTAAGAAAGACAAATTAAAATGGGTTTAATGAATGCTAATAGAAATGTAACTAAAAGAACTCAGTTTATTAAACTGTTTACTAAACTTTAAAATTAAATTTACTAAGACTAAACAAAGTTTTATGACAAAAAGTTCAAGTTTAAGAAAGTCTCCTTCCCCTTTATAATGAGTATATGGATTGTGAAGAAATTAAAATCATTTAAAAATATATAAAAAATGTTTTGTGCCAAATAGGAGCAATCCTTTTCTTTACCCTCTTCCGAGTGCTATAAAGAACATTTACTAATCCAGAGTATGGTCCCTAATTCCATGGTTAGGCTGGGAGGATATCGGCTGCACTCTAGAGCTCCCACTACTCCCTCACCTGAGGGCTAACAATCTTGCATCAGTTTCCAATCAACTGGACCAAATTGGGGATTTTAATTTGTTACCTTCAAATCTCCAATTATGCATCCAACAAAGTATATTTTCCTATTTATTTGCACTAAATTCCATAGATGACATACTCTCCCATGAAATCAAATGTGATTCTCCCTATGTTGTAAAAATCATAGCCCTTTTAAAACATATGTTTCTTAACACATTTTAACATTTCAATTGATCAGATCGAAAAGTGAATGAAGATCGGAGTTCAAATCATCACAAATTACTGGCATTTAAAATCATATAAAATAAAATCAAATTTTCACAAAGCCATATCTTAAAGTAGGGAGAAGGATAAAGAAGACTACTCAGAATTCATGAGAAGGATACAACAAAATAAGAATTTCATATATAAAAATAAGTTTACAAAATAAAGAAAGAAAAGAACACAACTTATCTCACAATCCTTTCCAAGCAAATCCCTAGAAGTTCTCTTCAAGAACTTTCCCTCTTTGTAAGTACTCAATTTTCTCTTAGAAATGCAATGAAAAAGAAATCTGTCACCTTCCCTCTCATCTTGCAATCCTTAAAGAAAATCTCCAAGCTCTTTCTCTCACTCTCATGCCACACACAAACACACACACACACACACAAAACTCACGCCAACACAACTCTTCTTCAAGCCTTAGACTACCCTCTCTTTTATAAAAGGCTTCCTCCCTTAAAAAAGAATTCAAAATTCCCTCCAAAATTCTATCCAAAAGTCAACTCTTTTGAATTCAAAATACTTGTTCACTGATCCAAGAGACATATCCCTTCATAAAAAAACCTTCCAAAGTGTCTAGATGCATTTAATCACTCTAAGGGGCGTTAAGAACAAGTGTCTCTTTGAAAATTAGTGCAAAAACTCATCTGGAACCGCATTAATCTGCAAAAATCGTCTCCAGCGCATCTGGCGCCAAATCGGCGCATCATGTGCCAGTTTTCTGGATTTTTGCGCATTATCCACCGCTTTGGCGCATCATGCGCCACCCTGTAGTAGCTCCACTGTTTTGCTTCATTTGGCTCCGTTTTAGCTCTATTTCGCTCCTAACATATATATTGAAATGTGCCAAGTCAGAATTTCCTTTCTTGCTCGTTTTTACTTCAAATTGCACCATTTTTGCTTCATATTTCTAATTCTTATACTTGAAACAAAAAATATGCAAATACCTTCCTTTAAAGTGTAATATCATTAAAAATCATTAAAATTGAGCATAAAATATATATGAAAATGTAGGTAATTTTTAGGCGTGTCAGGGATCAACATCATGCAATCTTTTAAGATTTTTTAATATTTCAAAAAATACAAATTACTTTACTTAAAATTGAAAAACATAGTCTTTTTCTCTTTTACCAAATATCTTAGTCTCTAGAATTAACCTTTATTATTGAAAATTTTTTACTTAAATTTACTATATATTTAGAAACATAAATATAGTTATCCAAAGTTAACCCCTAATACCAAAGGTCATGTTAAATTTAAAATTTTTAAAGATATAGTTAAATGAGGACAGCTAAAATTAACTTCTCTCTTTTCTTTTTTAAAAGAATACCCCCCCCCTAAACTTAATTTTTTTTAAAAGATTTACATGAAGAACTTTAAAAATAAAAGAGTGAAAGAAAACATTAAATACATAAAGAAAATTCATACCTATTGAAAATTCTGATTTTTACAAATAAATTCTTAAATATTGCAGGTACTAATATGAAAAATTACAATGCTTAAAACATTAAATTGTATATAATATAAATATAATTTGCTGAAAAAGAGTTAATTACAATACATATAACAAAGTGCTGAAACTAACAACTGAATAAATGAAAACAGTTTTATACATTACAGTTTCACATTACAGCATAACAACAGAGTCTCAACAATATACAATCACAAAGAACAACACAAACAAATAAACAAACAAAAAAATCACGAGTCATCATCTTCTTCATCATTAACATCTTTCTGCTGCTGATATGGAGTATAAATAGGGTGAATAAGAAACTGAATTGTATGATCACCCCTCAGGTATTTCACTAAAGCATCAGCATAAGCAAAATCATATTCAAATTTCTGGCGAATCAGATCATTTGTATGAGCATTTCTGGCCTCCATGTTCTGCATCCTATGATCCATCCTCAAAATATCTCTCAGCTGAATCATCATCTGGTCCAATAACTCTTTGTTAGTGTTGTCATTTGAAGTAGGCTCACTAAAAGAAGGGGTCCTAGAAGTAGAAAGAATATCTTTGGCCTAATTTTCAGATCTCCAATCAACATGGGACTTATAAGTCTTAATGTTTGCAGGCCCAATCGGTCTCTGAGGCTCAATCCTCTCCTCATCAGGTCTGAAATCAACTCTTGCATACTCACAAAGTGTATAAATGAGAGCAGGGTGTGTCAATCCACCAGTGGTCTCTCCCAGATCAATAGATTGAGTGTTTATATAAATGATACAGCCTACATTTATATCCATCACTTGTTGAATACAGTAGTTCAGGATTGTTCTATCCTTGGTCACTTCACAATGATAGTTTGTTGGAATCATCCTCCCAAAAATAAAATAATGTCAGACCTTAGATACTACATTTAACATAGAAAGGGAAAAGTTGACTTTAACTCCATTATTTACTTTTCAAGTCCCTTTCTCACTAGTCATAAAAGAAATAACCTCATCTAAGGCCTCATTTGTGGCAGAGAATGACTGATACTAACATCTATAAACATCTTCTAAGTGATAAAACTCATTTATTTTTCTTGGAGTAAACTCCACCCTTTTTTCTCGAACAAAAACTAAATCATCAGAAGCCTCCGGAAACTTGGAACTATCTTAGTTATCGCACCGACAGTAAAATAGCAGAAGTTTTCTCATTGCCGAGCGATAATTAATCGTTCAACTTCTTCTCCCGGGATTTTGAAACCTCGATCTGGAATCACTTCTTATTTTCTCGAACACTATGAAATCAAGCACTAGCTTTAAAGCTAACAAACTTTTGCTCGTCATATTATATTTTTCTTTTGTTTGATCTAGGTGCCATAGGAAATCTAGAAAAATTTGATAAAAATCCGAATAAATTCCAAAATTTTGAAAATCAAATGTAAAGCACTTTAAACTTAAATCCACTAAGTAAAAGTTTTTCACCAAAGCATTTTCTCAAAATCTCTAAAAAAACATTACTTTCGGATTTAGGCAATGCGAGAAAAATCTTTGGTGAAAATAAAAATTTTTTACTTTAAATTGTAGCTCTTACCTAAAGAAAATGAAATCTGAAGTTCCTTTCCCTCTAACTAACCTCAAATCCACCTAAAATCAAGCCCTAGATGTGAAAACCGAAGGTTGAGGTGACTTTAGGGGTAAAAATGAAGGTTTTGTGGTGAAAATCGCAAATTAAAGGGGTTTACTGCTCTCGGACGAAGGCGTCGTCGGCGCCCATGCCGGCGCCGTCGGCGCCCATGCCGGC
>JXCR01147221.1:69166-143394 GCA_002079205.1 Phalaenopsis hybrid cultivar
TTTTCTAGCCACCAAAGTGACTGGCCAGACAGGCATTGGGCACTTCTTTGCTCAGGGAGGTCAGGGGGTGGCTAAAGATGATTATCTCCCAAAGGTAAGTGATGATGTTGGAGATATTTCAAGTTAGGCCCAAAAATGGGTAAAATCCCTTAATTTGGGGATCCATTGGTCCATATTATGTCGTGGTGGTCTTAGGAGGGTTTAGCCTGGTCTTTAGGAAGGTTTTTGTGGCTGTGAAATCATTACTTTGGTGGCTTAGACATGGTTAAGTCAATTTTGGTGAAAGGGTCCAAGTGAGTGCAAATGACCAAAGCTTGAGTTTGGGCTAGGCTAGCCATGTAAATTGGCCTAATTAATTTTTTTATTTGGTGTAGATGATCATAAGGAACAACTTTGGTGAAGGATGGAAGTGGTTTTCAACTCAATTGAAGGGTCAATTTAAGGGAATTTTGAACTTTAATCAATTTGGTCATGTTGGGCTAGGCTTGGGTCTAGCTTGGGTTAGCATTAGGTTAGCCTTGGGATAAGTCCAAATTGATTGTTGTAAATGGTCAATAAGGGCCTCATGAAGAGTTTTCAACATGAATTGGATGCCAATTTGGAGGTTAAGGCAATCAATTGGGTGAAATTTGGGGACTTAGCCAATTTGGGGCTAAATTTGGGAATTTTGGATTTAGGCCAACATCAAATGGATTTGAGACTTCACCAAGGCCAATTGATGGTTTATTTTGATGTAAAAGAATGTTATAAAGATTTTTCAAGATTAATTGAGGAAAATTGACTAGGCTATGGGTTCAATTAGGTGAAATTAGGTCATATAGTCAAAATTGGGGTTTTGACCCAAATTAAAATTGGGCTCAAATAATGGACCAATTGATCTTGGATTTGGTTTAGTTTGGTCATATCAAAAGTGAATTTGAGTTTAGGATTGGAATTGGGGTCACATGAGATCAAATTGATCGACATTTGATTTGGATTTGGGGAAATTTGAGCCTTTAAAGGGTAATTTGGGGAGTTTAGTTAAATATGGTCAAATTAGCCAAATTGGGTCATATGGTAGTTGAGAGAAATGAAATTGGGGGTATTTAGGGTTTATTGGGATTTTCTGGGAATTTTTGGAATTTTTGGGATTTTGAGCTATGGAGGGGTATTTTGGTAATTTGGGGGTGTTTTAGAGGTAAAAGGCCAAGATGGGTATTTTGGTAGATTTGAGGTGCCAACCATCACCAATAAGCCGTGGACCAATGAAAACCCCATTTTGGGTCCTCTACATAGTGGTCTTAGCTAAACCATAGCCCTAGGGCTAGTAGGTTTAGGGGACCATCTACATGAGTATCCCAAAAGATCAAGGGATCTAGGCTAGAAATTTGAGTTCATAGTTGTGAGTGATTGTGGGTGCAGATAAGTGTAGTGAGTGTCTTAGCTCCAGACCAACACCTTAGGTCAACCCTAAGGTCCAACAATCCTTAGGGTGACTCATCTTAAGCTTGCCCCACAGTGACCCCACCTACTAAGTATTTGGAGGTTGAGAGCAATATGTGGAACTTCAAGTTGAGTGGAGAAGAGTTTGAAATTTCTAATGGGAGGGTTTCATGTCTAGTTTTCTAGGAATAGTCAACAAGAAAAGTCCTATGGCTAGAAATTTAGAGGTTGAGAGAAAAATGTGGAACTCCAAGTTGAGTAAGGAAGAGGGTAGAATTTCTACATAGTGATCCCACCTACTAAATGCTAGAGGTTAGGACCAACATTGGCAACTCCAGGTTGATGATAGAATTTCTAATGGTGAGGGTTCCATGTCTAGTTTTCGAGAAATAGTCAACAGGAAAAATAGAATTTCTAATGGTGAGGGTTCCATGTCTAGTTTTCTAGGAATAGTCAATAAGAAAAGTCATCGAATTTCTAGTGGTGAGGGTTCCATGTCTAGTTTTCTAGGAATAGTCAACAGGAAAAGTCCTTTGGCTAGTAAAGAAGAGAAACTAAACTTCAACCAAATTTGAGGTCAACAAATGGACCCCCAATAGGGATGGTGTGCTGGGCAAGCACACCGCGCGTATTGGCGCTGACCGACGAGATCAACAAAAACCAATACAGACTCCTAAGTCAACAGACCCGGAAGTATGCGTAGAGTTGTGTGTGTGATTTGTTTCTGTCGGGGAATTAGCTGGTGATCGTCTGGTTGAAATCAAGGAGTAGGGACTCTCGCTAGGGATCAGAGAGTAAATTTGAGTTATAAAATTTCAGGTATTTATAAAGGATGGGAATCAGTATGTAAGTGTTGACCCCGATTTCGGAATTGAAATTTGGGTATCAATCGCGAAATAAGAATAAGATGCCATAATCCATTTAAGGTGGTCTTAAAACTGATTTCAAAAGATGAGAATAAGATGTCTTGAATTAATCGAAGGGATTATTCCCTCAACCTCAAGAATATCGTTGAATTTGATTCGAAAGATTGCAATAGGATGGGTTCCTAAAGCAACACTGAATCAGATATAAAATCCTTAAGCTTTAGAATATCGTAGGATTTGATTTGAAAGATTGCGATAGGAGGGGCTCCTAAAGCAACGCGGAATCGGATATAAAATCTTTAAGCTCTAGAATATCATAGGATTTGATTTGAAAGATTGCGATAGGAGGGGCTCTTAAAGCAACGCGGAATCAGTTATAAAATCCTCAACCTCTACAATATTGATTTGAAAGATTGCGATAGGATGAGAACCTAAAGCAACGCGGAACGGATATAAAATCCTCAACCTCTAGAATATTCATTTGAAAGATTGCGATAAGAGGGGCTCCTAAAGCAACGCGAAATTGGATGTGAAATCTTCAACCTCTAGAATATTGATTTGAAAGATTGTGATAGGAGAGGCTCCTAAAGCAACGCAGAATAGGATGTAAAATCCTCAACCTCTAGAATATTGATTTAAAAGATTGCAATAGGATGAGAACCTAAAGCAATGCGGAATTGGATATAAAATCCTCAACCTCTAGAATATTGATTTGAAAGATTGCGATAGGAGGGGCTCTTAAAGCAACGCGGAATCAGATGTGAAATCCTCAACCTCTAGAATATCGCGTGGACCATTGCTAAGCAATTCAGAATTGGATGTGAAATCTTTATCCTCTAAAATATCGTGTGAATCATTGGAAAGCAATGCAAAATCAGATGTGAAATCCTCATCCTCTAAAATATCATGTGAATCATTGTTAAGCAATGCAAAATCAGATGTGANTCCTAGAAGTAGAAGGAATATCCCTGGCCTTACTTCTAGATCACCAATCAACATGAGACTCATAAGTTTTAATGTTTGCAGACCCAATCGGTCTCTGAGGCTTAATCCTCTCCTCATCAGGTCTAAAATCAACTCCTTCATGCTCACAAAGTGTATAAATAAGAGCAGGGTGTGTCAATCCACCAGTGGTCTCTCCCTGAGCAATAGATCAAGTGTTCATATAAATGATAAACCCTACATTTATATCCATCACTTACTGAATACAGTAGTTCAAGATGGCTCTATCATTGGTCACTTCACTATGATGGTTTGTTGGAATCACCCCCCCAAAAATAAAATAATGTCAGGCCTTAGATACTACATTTAACATAGAAAGAGGAAAGTTGACTTTAACTCCATTCTTTACTTTCCAAGCCCCTTTCTCACAAGTCAGAAAATAAATTATATATGGCCTCATTTGTGACAGAGAGTGAATTATACTAGCATCTATAAACATATTCTAGCTGATAAAACTCATTTATTTTTCTTGGATTAAACTCTACCCTTTTTCCTTGAAGAAAAAATCCATCAGAAGCCTCCGAAAAGTTGGCATAAAATTCCATAACTATCCCAGCTATCGCATCAGCAGTAAAATAGTAGAAGTTTTTCCCACTGCAGAGCGATACTCAATCCTTCAACTTCTTCTTCTGGATTTTTGAAACCTTGATCCAGAATTACTTTCTTAATTCTCAAAGATTATGAAATCTAGCACTAGCTTTAAAGCTAACAAACTTTTGCTCACCATATTCTATTTTTCTTTTGCTTTGATCTAGGTGCTATAGGAAATCTAAAAAAAATGATAAGAATCTGAATAAATTGTAAAATTCCAAAAATTAAAATGAAGCACTTTAAACTTAAATCCACTAAGTAAAAGTTTTTCACCAAAGCCTTTTCTCAAAATCTCTCAAAAAAAAACAAAACTTTCAGATCTAGGCAATGTGAGAAAAATCTTTGGTGAAAATAAAAAAAAATACTTTAAAGTGTAGCTCTTACCTTGAGAAAATAAAATCTGAAGTTCTTTTGCCTCTAAATCACCTCAAATTTGCCCAAAATCAAGCCCTAGGTGTGAAAAACTAAGGTTGAAGGTGACTTTATGGGTAAAAAATGGAGGTTATGAAGTGAAAATTGTGAATTACTGCTCTCGAGTTGAAGGCGCTTGTTGGTGCTATTTTTGGTTGGAGGAGTTGCCCGTAAGATGTTGTCGGTCACCGGAATTGAAATCCCATTGCCCTCTTTGGAAGGACATTTTAATTTACATATATATTTAGTTTTAGAAAAATATGAAATCAAACTGACCCCATATTTTTCATAGTTTGAATGAAAGAGTGCTTTACCTCAAATCCTGTATCTATCCCGAAGGATTAACACAAGACTTGAGGATGAGACTCAATCAAATAAATTAAGGAATATATGACATCCATTTGGTCTGCAAAACCTTTGTATACACCGATAAGTTCCCCTATTTAATATAAAGAATTAAATAAGGTTTATTTTAAGTTGGGTTCAGACATGCTTCCTATAAGGGCAAGCCCCTATAGTTAATTACATCTTAAATGNGTTTGGTCCAAAAGGGACATGGACATATTACTAATGTGTGAAGATAATATTTCTTGATTTGTATGGAGAGAAAAGCTTGTCCCCAGCGGAGTCGCCAGAAGCTGTCGGCGTTATTACAGGTTGGTTTGTGGGGAGTTGCCCATAAGAAGCTATCGGTCACTGGAATCAGAATCACGTCGCCCCCTTCGGAAGGACGTTGAAGTATGAAATCAAACTGACCCCATATTTTTCATAGTTTAAAATGAAAGAGCACTGTACCTAAAATCCTGTATCTATCCCGAAGAATAAACACAAGAATTGAGGCTGAGACTCGATCAAATAAACTAAAGAAAGTATGACGTCCGTTTGGTCTGCGAAGCCTTTGTATTTGCCGACAAGTTCCCCTATTTAATGTAAAGGATTAAATAGGGTTTATATTAAGCTGGGTTCAGACATGCTTCCTATAAGGGCAAGCCCCTATAGTTAATTACATCTTAAATGACCAAAGTCACCTAAGAAAACTTTTGATAAAATCAAGAAATATTATCTTCAAGGAATTTCAAAGGGTAGGACTCTTTAACGAAATCGGATGTACAGGTGTGAAAGGGGATTGGTTCAAATTTGGAACATTTTATTGTAGAATCCAAAGGAAGAAGAACTAGGGGATGTCATGGATCCAGAGGAGAACCTCGGTGACTTCCTAAGCTATCCTAATGTTTGGCCTCAGTTTTGAGGAGAAATATTTGGGTGTTTCATCCTGCCAACTTTATTAGTTAGGGCTTACATTCATGTGAAATGATCACACAAATAACCTGGAAGATGTGAAGATTTAGGCCGTGAGAAACGACAACTTCAAAATCTTAAGACAAGTTAGGGCTTATATTATATAGCAGGGCTATACAAAGGCCTAAAGATAAGGTGAGTGAGTTAGGGCTTATATTATATAACAGGGCTATACAAAGGCCTAAAGATAAGGTGAGGATTTAAGTTGAATAAAAAAGCAACCTCGAAGTCCTATGGCTTTGTTGTTTAATTCTAATGAAGGAAGATTGGTTTAGCTGGGGAAGAGAGGTTTTGCTGTTGAAGATGGCCGTGCTGCCCACCATGCTAGCNGGGTATGACTCTTCAATGAGATCAGACGTAGAGGTGTAAAAGGGGATTGGTTCAAATTTGGAACGATTTGTTGTAGAATCCAAAGGAAGAAGAACTAGGGGAAGAACTAGCGGATGTCATGGATTCAAAGGAGAAACCCCAGTGACTTCCTAAGCTATCCTAATGTTTAGCTTCAGTTTTGAGAAGAAAATTTTAAGTGTTTCATTTGTGTGAAACGATCACACAAATAGCCTGGAAAATGTGAGGGTTTAGGTTGTGACAAATGACAACCTTAGAATCCTAAGACGAGTTAGGGCTTATATTGTATAACAGGGCTATACAAAGGCCTAAAGATAAAAACAACCTCAAAGTCCTATGGCTTTGTTGCTTAAGTTTAAGGAAGGAAGATTGGTTTAGCTAAAGCAACATTGAAGTCCTATGGATTTGTTGTATAAGTCTAAGGAAGGAAGATTGGTTTAGCTGGAGAAGACAAGTTTTGCTGTTGAAGATGATCGTGCTGCCCACCATGCTAGCTCCAAGCTCCTTATCGCGACGAGTTTGAGTTTTCTAGTGTATCAAGTTATAATGTCAAATCAGGTGGTCATATGGTCAAAGTTCTTTAAATGTTATGAGGGCATATTAAAGTTGATTAGAGTGACACCGGTTAGGATCCTACGGTTCCCTCATTTGGCACCACTATTTTCTATTGGCTTCGCTAGTCCAGATGAACTTACTAAACTCAACTTAATGAGTTCCATTATTTCATTTAGCCCGTGGGAAGTTTCGTTAGCAACCGTAGGTTACCTCCTCCGAGGGATTCCTGATCATCCGATATAGACATCTTAATTTAGTTAAAGTTGTAGTTTTGTGTGACGTTTGTGATTAAATTTTGAGTTGTTTTATATTTTGAATATTGTGTGGGTGAATTTTATCTTGGTTGATTTTAGTTTTGGTTTTGATTTTGGTTATGTGGCTATCCTGATAGTTTTAGTTTTCATGCAGGGTGGCGTCGTTGTTTAGCATGTCAATTTGCAGGTATAAAAGTACAGAAAGAAAGTACAAGAAAGGTAATGCTAAAAATTATAAAAGCCTACGTGGCGAGTCTTCTCGTTCCACCACCTGAAACTTAAAATGCATGTTAAGGCAGTTTATATGAAACAGGGAAGTAAAATCCTGACGACCTATCTAACCTTAGATCATATCTTGGTGGGTCCTTAGGAGTTTAATTAAGGATGATTTTGTTACACAAAGCATATAAAGTTAGTAGATCTCTGAGGTATCCAACAGATTTAGAGAAAGAAGCAGGTCCGTGCTACTCTCTCACTGCCTGGTGGAAAATCGCGAGTTCTTTTAAACTTATTATGTTGCTTAATAAGTCATCCTGTAAGTACCCTTAATGCTCACTGAACATTGATGTCTCAATTCTCCCTAAGAATAGGGTAATTATCATCTGTAATTTAATTTTGAAAATTATGTGGGTGAAGACCCTTAAAGAGCAAGGTAGTGTTGTTGGAACACTTAGCCAAATTCTAATTAGGCTTGTAGTTTTTGAAAGATGTTCTACTTTTCAATGATTTTTACTTATCTAATCCTCATTTAAATGAAACTTGGTTTAGCCTAATTCACTACTAAGCCCTTTAGACCTATATGAGTATCTTAATTAGTTTTGAAAAAGGTTAAGCTTTAGGTGATCAAAATTCATGATTTGAATGTTATTTTGAAAATCAAAATAGGGGTATTAATTTGATTAATTATTGACTTCAAAAGTCATACCCCTGAGTCCTAGATTCATTTTATTTTAATAAACTTTCAAATTTTAATAATTTAGAAGTTTATTAAATTATTTCTTTCAGTTAAGAAAGTGAGATTGGTTTGTACCAATTAACCCCTTGTGTTTCAAACATCAAATAATTTGATTAAGATTAAAGGTTACCCATTTCCCTTCTTAAATTAAGCCTAAATGTTAATTAAGGCTAAATTTCCAAAATAACACATTTGCCCGTAAGGATTTATCACTTCATAATTTGTCAAATTCAATTCAAATGACTTTGAAATTTTTATCCTACCTCATTAATCGTCAATTAAGACATCAGAGGAGAAAATGTGATTTTTCAGAATTTAATTTATTTCACATAATTATACAATTAAGACATCATAGAAGAAAATGTGATTTTTCAAAATTTAATTTAATTTATATAATTATTTAAGACATCAGAGAAGAAAATGTGATTTTTTAAAATTTAATTTAATCTATATAATTATTTTCATGCAAGATATCAAAGGAGAAAATGTGATTTTTCAAAATTTAATTTAATTTATGTAATTATTTTCACGAGAAAATAAGATTTTTCAAAGAAAATTCCTAACATAACCAAGGTGACTCCTAATCCCTTGAAATTTTTACTGGCGGTAGAACTACACTAGAGAGGCTTTGGAGCAAATTTCATTTTTGTTTGAATTTTATGTGAATTTTAAGAATTATTTTAAGTTTTGGGATATTTATTAAATATTAAATATTTTAAAAGGAGAAAATTAAGTTTTGTATTTTTGAAAAGTCTCTGTAAGGTCAAATAACTCAGAGGACAAGATTTTATATTTTTATGAATTTTATTTGATTTATTAGAATTATTTTAATGAAAACTCATTTTTTTCTTTAAAATTCAATATCATTATTTTGAAAACCAGGAAAAATATTCTAATTATTTCTTAGTGATTAGGAAGCAGTTTAGAATATTTGCATGAGTTTTATTATTTTTGTGAATTTTAGGGATTTTTAATGATTTAAATATTAAAAATAAGCTAAAAAACAAATTCTTATTTTAAATATCATTTTATTTTTAAAAAATATCCCTGATCACAGAGAACTCAAAAAATATTTTTTTATAAATTTCTTAGTTATATTTTGATTTTTAAAAATCATTTAAATGCCAAAAATGATGTTTAAAAATCAATTTAAGTTATCAAATGTACTCAAAATATTTTGAATTTTTTATGGCGAGTTCTCTGGATCAGGAACCATAGTGGAGATAAAAAATTTAATCATTTAAATGTTTATATTTTCCAAAATTAATTATCTTAATGATTTAGAGTTTGTGAAAATTATGTATATTTTAAATGGCTTGACCCATGAAATTATTTTCAAAAGATTCTCTAGTCATGGGGGACCTTTCAAAATTTTCTTGAAATTTTTTAATCAATATGTTAATTTCCATGATTATGTTAGGAAAAAAATGTGCAAAAATTTGAAAAATATGGATCTTTATATAACGACTTCCTCTGACTTTAGAAAAATCAGAGGATATTTCCCTTGACAGAGGCTACAACATGCCAAAATTTTAAGCCATGGTGATGTGTCAATATGCATGGAGAATCAAATGATTCAAAATAGTGTTTAATTAATTAAAAATAAAATATGCATCAAATGGACTTGAAATTTATTTCACATTTTTTTCTTGTGTTCACTGAGCAAGAGAGTATTTTTATTTTATTTTTGTGATTTTTCTACACTAAGTTAATAATTTTCTAAGTTAGGGGTATTTAAATAAATAGGAAAAAGCCATATTTATCTTTTTAATCTGTGCGTGCTGACTAGATCCTAGGCAGCTCCGAAAGCACGCGTGGAGCGCTCTAGTTGGACGTCGTTGTCCACATTGCTGATGACTCGGCCCACTGTTTATGTCCTAAAGCATTTTCCGGCTCGATCTCCTCCGTCCACTTGATACTTGCTTGATCAAAGGGCTTCACTTCATCATCCCCGATAGAACGATCCCGTGACCGTCCACACTAAAACCCTAAGATCTCAGCCTAGACTCAACCAAATCACTTTTCGTGCCCGTCCAGACTAAAACCTTAAGATCTCGGCCTAGACTCAACCAAATCACTTCGGGTTTGATTTATGGACTCGTCTAAGTGAGACGAACACATCCATATGGTAATCAGGCAATCAAAGTAACTCTAAACAAATGGATAATTAAAATAGGCTTGGGAGGAGGTGAGGTTTTATACCTTTGCTCTGAGAAGTGAAGCTTTAATCAGAGGCACGTTCGTTGGGGTCTAAGGAGACTAGGGATTGAGTCCCTGACCTTGGTATATTGCCTAGGTGTGGATTTGACCAAGCTCAAATTTGAGTGTTGGTCTAGAGCTATGGTAGAGGCTCTGTGGAAGGGAGATTTGATGGGGATTTATCTTATTTAACTATTGTGAAGGTGTAAATGCAATTAATTTGGGTTTGGTGGACTGTGGATGTGTATTGGGTTCTTTCCTGATTTCTGACAAGGTTTCAAGCTCAAAATTGAGCTCCGACAATGGGAAGTGGTGGGGCAAAACAGTTGGAATGCACTGAGGGGATCGTAGGGAAGCTCTATTAGAATTTTGGAGAGGCCTCTCTAAGAAAATTTCAACACACTTCCCATGGCCGTGGAGGTGAGTTTTTATAAAAAATGGCCATGGGGTGGCTCTCAGGTCATAAGTTTGGGTGCATTGTGTAAGTGGAGGGAAGAGGAGCTCCATCAATTAATTTGGCTGAGCTGGCCTCTAGGTTTGATTTGGGTGAGATGCCATGAGGGTGGCTCTCGGTTTTGAGCTTTTCCGGCCACTAGGCTGGCCGGCTGGCCAGGGGGAGGTGGCTAGGAGCTCAGGGAACCCAGGGGAATATGTCACAGCAATTTAGTGCAATAATACCTAATTTTGGTAAGGATATCTTAAGCACATGCATTTATAGAAATAATATCCCTTGATTTTGGAAACCTTTGGTCCATGGCTTGATTTAGGTGGTTTCATGGTATTTTGACTGGTCACTAGGTCCAAGTAATGGTTGTGGTGGAGTAAATTTGGTGACTTTAGGGTGGTTAGGTCACATTTAGTGCATGGGTTCAATGTGGGTTCAAGTGATTAAAGCTTAGGTTTGGGCTAGGTTATCCATGTCAAATGGCCCAAATAAATGTTGCATTTGGTGTAGAGGATCATATGGAACAAATTTGGTGAAGGATGAAATTTTGAATTTTAGTCAATTTGGTCATGTTGGGCTAGGCTTGGGCCTAGCTTGGGTTAGCCTTGGGCTAAGTCAAAATTTATTATTGCAAATGGTCAATAAGGACCCTATGAAGAGTTTTCAACATGAATTGGGAACCAAATTGGAGGTTAAGGCAATCAATTGGATGACATTTAGAGACTTAGCCAATTTAGGGCTAAATTTGGGAACTTTGGATTTAGGCCAAAATCAAATGGATTTGGGGCTTTACCAAGGCCAATTGATGGTTGGTTTTAATGTATAAGTATTTTATAGAGGTTTTAAAACAATAATTTGGGCCAATTGACTAGGTTATAGGTTCAATTTGGTAACATTAGGTCATATGGTCAAAATTGGGGTTTTGATCTAAATCAAGATTGGGCTCAAATCATGGGCCAATTAAGCTTGTACTTGGTTTATCTTTGCCATATCAAAAGTCAATTTGAGTTTAGGATTATAATTGGGGTCAATTGAGATCAAATTGATGAACATTTGAGTTGAATTTGGGGAAATTTGTGCCCTTGAAGGCAAATTTGGGGGTTTTGGTTAAAGATTGTCAAATTGGCCAAATTAGGTGATGTGGTAGTTGAGAAAAATGAAATTGGGAATATATAGGATTTTTTTAGATTTTCTGGGAATTTTTAGAATTTTGGGCTATAGAGGGGTATCTTGGTAATTTGAGGGTGTTTAGGGTTAAAAGGCCAAGATGGGTATTTTTGATAGGATTGGGTAACTAATCACCCTAAATGAGCCATGGACCAAATGAAATCCCATTTTGTGTCCTCTATACACTGGTCTTAGTTAAACCATAGGCCTAGGGTTCGTAGGTTTAGGGGACCATCTACGTGAGTATCCCAGAAAGATCAACGGACCAAGGCTAGAAATTTGAGCTTAGGGTTGTAAGTGAATGTGAATGTGGAGGAGTGTAGTGAGCGCCCTAGCTTCAGACCAACACCCAGGGTCAACCCTAAGGTCCAGCAGTCCTAAGGGTGACTCTCCTTGAGCTCCCCCATAATGACCCGCCTATTAAGTGCTAGAATTTAGGATCAATATGTGGAACTTCAAGTTGAGTAAAGAAGAGTGTAGAATTTCTAATTGTGAGGGCTCCTTCTCTAGTTTTCTAAGAATAGTCAATAGGAAAGTCTTATGACTAGACCTTAGGCTACAAAAGAGGAAAAATTAGACCTCCACAAAAAGTGAGGTCAACAAATGGACCCCAATAGGTGTGGTGTGATGGGCAAGCACATCACGTGTATTGGCGTTGACCGACGAGATCAACAAAAAACCAATACAAACTCTTAAGTCAAACAAACATGGAAGTGTGTGTAGAGTTGTGTGTGATTTGTTTTTTTTTTGCTAGGGATACTAGCGGATGATCGTATGATTGAAATTAAGGAGGGACTCTCATGGGGGATCAGAGAGTGAATTTTGAGGTATGGAATTTCAGGTATTTATAAAGAATGGGAATCAGTTTGTGAGTGCTGACCCCGGGGTTGAAATTGAAATTTAAGTATCAATTCCAAAAAGACAAGAAGAGTCGGAATTTAGGTACCGACCTCAAAAGATGAGAATCAGAATTTAGGTACTGATTTGAAGATGTGAGAATTAAAATTTAGGTATCAATCTCAAGGAGAGAGTCGAAATTTTAGGTATCAACCTCAAAATGTGAGAATCATAATTTAGGTACCGATTTAACCATGTAAGAATGGAAATTTAGGTATCAATTACGAGAAGAGAGTCGAAATTTAGGTATCAAACTCGGAAGGTGAGAATCAGAATTTAGGTTTTGATTCCAAGATATGAGAATTGAAATTTAGGTATCATTTCAAAGATGTGAGAATTGAAATGTAGGTATCAATTCAGAGATGTGAGAATTGAAATGTTGGTATAAATTTGAAGATGTGAGAATTGAAATGTAGGTATCAATTTGAAGATATGAGAATTGAAATGTAGGTATCAATTCAAAGATGTGAGAATTGAATTATAGGAATCAATTCAAAGATGTGAGAATTGAAATGTAGGTATCAATTCGAAGATGTGAGAATTGAAATGTCTGTATCAATTTAAAGATGTGAGAGTTGAAATATAGGTATCAATTTGAAGATGTGAGAATTGAAATGTAGGTATCAATTATAAGATGTGAGAATTGAAATTTAGGTACCAAGTCAAAGATGTAAGAAGTGAAATGTAGGTATCAATTCGCTGATGTGAATATTGAAATTTACAAAAAGATTGTGGTGTTGAATTTGCAAAAGTGTATCGTGTGAAAAGGTTGATTTTGTTGAAGAAGATTCTTAGAGTTTTGTGGGATTTTGTGCAGAATGCAAAATTCTGTGGGATTGTGAAGAAAGTTAATGCAGATAAAGACGGTTGTGCCGCGACCACAAGAGTAGAAAACTCCAAAAATGAGAGGATCCACTCAACAGATTTGTTTCATTTTCATGTTGTTTTTATCACTTTTAATTTTTCAAAATATGTCTTTAAAGTTTTAATTTTAATTGGTCAAATTTCCAAAGAAATTTGTTTTGTTATTTATTTATTGGTGATTATTTTCTTTTCATTCATATTTTAAAAATTTGTTGTTTCATTCTTTGCTCATTGAAATTTTGAACAAGTGCATGGTTCATCGCTTTCATCCCTTGCACAAAAAGGCAACTGACAGAAAGCCACAATTTGAGAGAAATTTCCATTAATTTGCTCCAACAATGATGTCATAAATCGAACATAGGCTAACACCTCAAAAGATACATTATGTAGTCCATGTCAAAATACATCGAGAACATCTCATGCCATGAATATATTGTAGACTGAATACATCAGATACATGTCATGTTGTTAAAAGAAAGAAAGTGAACCCTTTGTACCAGGTATGTTGATCTCCTAATCAAGCAGACCTTCTAAGTCATGCTCCAGGATAAGAGTTGTCTTCACATGTGATAATAGGTACAACCTTCTCACAGCTCGTATGGAAGTAACTCCTCCAATTCTGGGTCATGCTGGAATCCATATGGCATTTTATTGTCATCCATCCTGCAGAAAGTCACAAACACCCTACAGTGTCGTACTCCTGGAATGCAATGTTTGGCAACGTCTGCACCGTTGCCTTTAAGAATAAGTTCTGAATTGACTAGTAGAGGAATCTCCACAGAACCTCTGAATTCACCAGGACCGACGATATCAATTTCTTTCCCAAATAAAATATTGCTTTTGCTTAGAAATGAGACCGTGCAGAAAGGCCTCACAAAATCATGATGATCAATGTGTGGGAGACCCTCTTCATAGATATTAATAATGCAAGTATTGAGAATACAAGTAGCAAGTATAATATTCCATTTGACCATCCTTTTAATCATCCATTTTATCATTGGCAGTAGTGGATCTACTTGATCATGTTTGAGGATCCCAGGTGGATTCCCCTGTCTGTCATTGTGAAGTTATAACAACAGCCACATTGGATGGTGATTCTTCCATTCCCTCTCATCCATTTCCTTGTCTCAAAATATGTCATTTCCATGAGAAGGCCTGCTCAGCTTCTATCTCTTAAACCGAAGATACAGTCCAGAATGCTTTTTTTATCAATCTCAGAGAAAACCCTGGTGTACAGCTCCAGGCCTTCCAATATGTTGATGAACTTTCCCTGAACTTATTCATAATACTCAAATTCTCTTTTATTTACTTTGCTTATCTTGTAGTATTCTACCATACCAAGGGTTGGCAGCTGTCACGGGCATTCATTCCTTCGAGCATTGCCGGGAACCCAAACTGGTGCTGGTCGATATGGAATATGAGACTCGGCCTCTAACGGGATGTACGGCCCTAGACTCCACGGTACATACTGATACGTCCCTAGTGGGACATCTGGTTCATCTATTATGAAATCCAAAGTCTGAGACTCGTTGGTGCTTGAAGTGTACTCTTCCAATGTACTGAAATGTTATAGATGCAAAACATTACAATTCAAGCATTCTACAAATGTGCCTGTGGCTGATGTACCTGCCAGTATTTCAACATTGCATGTCGGGCAACCCTGGCATAAAACATCTAAAACTGAAAGTGTGTCTGACTATGCCACAAACCCTGATTCTTCTTTCGTGGTGGGTAAGCTAGCAGAAGTTTCTTTCAATTCTGGATCGTAAATGTGCCCCTTTGGAATAGGGATGAGCAAGTTGTTCATCTCTCTTTGAAGTTTGTGTTCTTATCATAGAAAAGCTCTCTACTTCTTGCGACTGGCATTCCTGCGTTGCGTCCTGCAAAGCGGATTACTTGGTAGTCGTTCGTTATGGACAGCTATTAAGCCTCCAGTAGGTGTTGCTACCATGGAGGGCAGACGGCTGGGCCCCTCCATCGGATCTCGCTCTGTTATAACGTTCTTGCCCTTGCATGATAGACATTTTGGCCATATAGATAACCCTAAAACAATCAATGTTTCAAAGTTTCAAAGTAAGCAGAGGCAAGCGGCGTCAGGTTGCATAATAAGTTTTCAAATATCGTCTGTTTATTGGTAACATGGGTCTTTCGCCCCGGAAGTCTACTAACTAGTTGTCTCCTCCTATGTAGACCTTTTCAACGACAAATGGTCCCTCCCAAGTTGGCTCAAAATTTCCACCTATTTTGCGGTGTGCAAGAATAGGCCTTTTGAGCACAAGTATGAGGTCACCAACTTTGAATTTCCTTGGGCGGACCAATTTGTCATGGGCTTGTATCATCTTTGCCTGGTAAAGCTCCAAATGTTGTTGTGCTTCCAGTCATTTTCCCTCGAGACTCTCCAGTTCTTCAAGTTTGAGTTTTGTACTTTCCTTCATTGTGAGTTGGTTGACAACGGTGACTCTGAGAGATGGTGTTTGGACTTCTAGCGGTAGCACGATCTCAGCTCCGTACACGAGCATATAGGGTGTACACTGAGTGAGAGTCCTGAAAGACATCCGTTAGGCCCTCAAGGCTTTTAATAGTTTGTTGTGTCAATCCCTTTTGTTTTCATCCAGTGTTTTCTTCAAAATCTGTACCATTTGTTAAAAGCCTCAGTCAGACCATTTTCTCTGGAATAGTAAATTGTAGAGTATCTTCAATCTATCCCATGTCTTTTGATAAAATTGTCAATCTTTGTACTTCTGAAAGCTGTCCCATTATCGGAAATTATTCTTTGTGATACTCTGAAACAATAGACAGTCTGGCTTTTGAAAAATTGAAGGACATGTTGTGTCGTAACCTCACGTAACGGTACTGCCTCTGCCCATTTGGAAAAGTAGTCTGTAGCGGCAAGTATAAATCTAGGTCCTTTGGAAGATGGAGGGTCTATCAAACATATTATGTTCGTGCCTCAACACTCAAATGGTCACGAGGTAACAGTTGGGTCTAGCACATTTGGAGGCTGGTGTAAGACCACCCCATGCACTTGGCATTGGTGACATCTTCTGCCTGTATCCATTCAATCAGACAACATTGATGGCCAATAATACCCGAGTCTTTTGATCTTCATCTTCATTTTCGGCCCTGACTGGTGAGCGGCACATAATCTGGCACGTACTTCTTTAGCATTATTATGTGCTTCAGCATTGCTCAAACACCGTAGCCACATCTGGTCGAACAATCTTCTATAGAGAAAATTTCCCACCAGGGCGTAAGACATGGCCCTTCTTGTGATGTGGTGCGCCTCAGACTTGTCTTCTGGAATCTTTCCAGCATACCAATATTATATTAATGACTTGCGCCAATCTTTATTGATGTCTGCAACTGTATTTATTGTTTCTTCTTTTTTAAACTTGTGTAGAGTTTTGAAGTCGATTCGAGAAAAAACTCATTTTCCTTGCACTGTGATTTCAATGAAATCCTTCGGGGAACACGCCATTTCCTTAACAAGTTTTGCTAAAGCATCGCCATGAGCATTATCTCCCCTATGAATCCGGTAGAAAGTCACATCAGGAATCTTCTCCAGGATTTTCATCGTGTACCGATGGTATTCTACTAATCTTTGTTTCAAAATTTTGTATTGTCCGACGACTTTTTGGATGACGAGTTGGGAGTCTCCGTAGATGGCAATGCTTGTTATATCCATTGAGATTCTCATTTCCAATCCAGTGATTAATGCTTTGTATTTTGCTTTATTGTTGATGCATGGCTCTGTCAGGTGGTATGAGAACCTCAACATACCCTTGTCTGGTGTGATAAAGATCAAACCAATTCCTTCTTTGCCTGGTATAACTATGCCTGACCCTTTATCTTTTTTGGCTGAAGAAGCACCATCGAAGTACATTTCCCAGCATTGTGCACTGGATAATTCCATTTGTAGTATTTTCTTATCTGGTAACTCTTCATTGAGAGAGGACCAGCCTGGCAGTGGCTGTGCAACAAGAAAGTCTACTAGTATCTATCCCTTGATAGTACGGAGGGGCACAAAAGTTATATCAATTTGCAATTAAATCATCGACCACCTTGCTAAGCATCCGGAGAGTGTTGGTCGGGTCATCAGATATTGCAATGAATAAACTTTCAAGATTATGGTGATCTTATGAGAAAGCATGTAATTTTTAAGCTTTTGGGCAGCAAAAATTAACGCCAGACAATGTTTCTCAAAAGGTAGATACCTTATCTCTGTCGGTATTAGGCAATGACTCAAGCAGTAGAGCACATTTTCTTTACCCTCATCATTGACTTGGGCTAAGAGGGCTCTGAGGGAGTCAGCTAAATCTGCGGTATAAAGTATCAACAGTTTCCCTGGGATAGGGTCTGCCAAGACAGAAGGTGTCATTAAGAATTGTTTAACATCCTCAAAGGCCCACTGACATTTCTCTTCCCAAATAAATTTGATGTCCTTTTTAATTAATGTCGAGAAGGGCTGACACCTACCTGAGAGATTAGAAATAAAGCGTCTCAGATATGTCAACTTCCCCAGGAAGGAATGTAGTTGTTTCAAGGTTTTAGGAGGAGGCATTTCCAAGATAGTTTTAATCTTATTCGGGTCGATCTTGATTCCCCGATGATGGACAACGAATCCGAGAAATTTCCCAGAGGTAACGCCAAAGGTGCACTTTAAGGTTCATATATTCATAACCATTCAAACATGATCCTCAAATCATACAAATGGTCTATTTTCTGTTTACTTTTGATGACCAAATCATCCACGTAACATTCTACTTTATTTTGAATGAGGTCATCAAAAATCTTCATCATTGCACACTGATATGTTGCTCCAGCGTTCTTTAGGCCGAACGACATCACTATGCAGCAGAAAATTCCAATCGGTGTTCTGAAAGCTGTAAGTGTTGCATCCTCGGGAGCCATCTTGATTTGGTTATATCCTAATGCTCCGTCCATGAAGGAGAAAATTTCATGTGTTGAAGCAACATCCACCATCATCTCCGGTATAGGTAGTGAAAACTCGTCTTTTGGACATACCTTGTTCAAATCTCTGAAATCGACACAAACAAGGATCTGTCCATTTTTCTTCTTAATAGGTACAATGTTAGCTAACCACATGGGGTATTGTTCTTCTTTTACAAAGTTGGCGACTATCAATTTCTTCACCTCGGTGATAACTTGCTGTTCTATTTCGAGGCACATTCTCCTTGGAGCTTGTTTTACTAAGATTATATTCTTGTCCACCTCAAGTTTATGGACTATAACCTCTGTTGATAGTCCTGACATTTTCTCGTAGCTCAATGCGAAGCAATCTTTGAATTATGTTAATAGTTTGATCAATTCTGCAAATTCTTTGTCATTAAGTAGAGAACTTATAAATGTAGGTCGGGGTTGTTCTTTAGTCTTGAGGTTAATCTCTTTCAATTCATCAACGGTAGATTTAATTTCTTGCTCAAACTCTAGGGGAGCATCTTCTATTAGCTGATTGGTAGAGTCATCCTCTATATCAAGGCAATCCTCTTCTGTTTCTCCAGTAACAACCATGCAAAATTCAGAATCATCGACTGGTCCGACTGTACAAAATCCAAAACCCTCTTTTGAATTTGGAGTTCAACTTTTACCATTCCATAATTATTCGAAAAGTTGAAATTTATCTTTTGGCATTTGTTTTGGTAAGTGTCCCTATTGAATTAACTTTTGAACAGCAAGGCAAGAAGTTAAAAGGCAATTCCATTAATTCATTAGACCTGTTGAATTAACTTTTGAACACAAGGCGAGAACTAACCAAAAGGCAATTCCATTAATTCATTAGAATCACCATCCAAATACATGTTTTTCAAGCTCAGTAGCGGTAAAAGCATGTTAAAATTTGATCGGCTTTGAACCAACACTACGGACTTCCTTGACCCTTAAACTCTCGACCTTTTATGAGAGAATTAGAGTAAGGGTCATAGCATTCACATAGTGGTTTATCTGATCTTACATTATTTCATAGTCATTCTTTTCTGTATCTTCTAGGGATATCTCGTACTGAGGTCTTTTCCGTCTTGTCATCATTATTTCATCTCCAGAACTATCTTCATCACCAATGTTGATAGTCGGCCTAGTCCGTTCAAAAGTTAAATTGATCTTCCCTCATCCACATCCCCGGCCTCGACCTCGGGTGCGCCAACTAAAAGGCCTTTCAACATCTCTTTGTAAATGAGTGGTGGAGGATTGTTGAAGCGGAGTTGATTGGCCTCTTTTTTGTGATTCTTCTGAATCTTCATCTTTGTTTGTCAGAATCTCGCGCGAGAAGACAGTTTTCTTTGGAGGCACGTAGTAGGCAGCATCTTCATGTTCATGCACTAAAAATGGTTGTAGGTCTCCCTTGATGCAATTTTCTTGACCATCTTTGCAGTATTTGATGCACTGGTGTAGAGATGATGGAACCATTTTGTCTCATGAATCCACGGTCGACCTAGTAGAGCGTTAACAGATGTCTCGGCATCGATGATATGAAATTTAGTGGTTGTCACGAGTTATCCAACCTTCATAAAAAATGTAATTGATCTGAGGGCTCTTTCTCCCTTTTGGTTGAATCCTCTTAACATCATCTTATCGGTCGTAAGCTCTTTCAAATAGTCTAATGTCCATAGGCTCATCAAGTTAAGAGATGCTCTAAGATCCAATAAAACTCTGAATAACACAAATATGCCGATGTTGATGGAGATGTGGAGTGGACAGTTGTGGTCGGCGGTACCGAGCAGCAAGTCATCATCTGTGAATGTTACCCCAGGCTGTTCTTTCAACGAGCAAACTTCATCCAAGGATGTGTTGGCCAACTGAGCTAAGCAAATTTCTGGGTCAAGCAAAGCAATAACGAGAGACTCTCTCATCTCCTTTAACAGGATCAGAGCGTCGTAGATGCTTAGTCGGGTCGGCAACTTCCTAAGATGAGCTAGTGACCCAAGGAAAATATGTTGAGATTTTCATACCTATTTTATACTATTTTTTATGATATTACACTTTAAAGAACGGTATTTTTTATTTTTGTTTATAGGAATGATGAAGTAGGGGTCATTGGAGCAAAAATATACAAAAAGGAGCAAATTTGGAGCGAAAAGGACCAAAATGTGGAGTTTTGAACTAGGCCTCCGACAGCGCCCTCGACCCCCACTGACGGTGAGTTTTTCTCGAGGCTACAGGACAAAATTCTTCAGAAGTCTGCCGACGGTGCCCTCGAGGCCGCAGACGGCAAGCTCGGCAGTTACGCCTTCTCAAGCTTTGGATAAAACCAAATTTTGAAGGGATGCTTAGGCTACTCTTGGGAAAGCTCATCCACAACTTTAATAGACTATTTTGGCCGAAAATTGGAGGAGAGTGAGAGAGTCTCGGAAGTGCTAGTGAGAGTTTCTAGAGCTTAGAAAGGTTCCAATATTGTGAGGAATTCTTTGAGAGATTGTAANAAAAATTGGAGTAGAGGGAGAGAGTTTAGGAAGTGCTAATGAGAGTTTCTAGAGCTTAGAAAGGTTCCATTATTGTGAGGAATTCTTTGAGAGATTGTAAGAGTGGATGGAAAGTGAGAGATTTCTTCCTCCTTGCTGCTTCGAAGAGGAATTCTGTGTGTTGTAAAGAAAGGAAGAGATTTAGAGGAACTTAGAGGAGTGTTTTTGGGGAGAAATTAGAGCTAAGTTATTTACTTGTTGTAGTTTTTATGACTTTGATTTTATATATGAAATTCAAGTTTTGTTGTGTTTTTCCCATGAGATCTGAGTAGTTTTCTCTGTCATTCTCCTTGTTTTGAGATTTGTGAAATGCTGATTTGAATTGGTGAAGTCATAAAAATGTTTAAAAAATTGTGATGATCTTTTTACTTCGATCTTAATTTACTTTCAATCTGGCCAATTGATTTGTTAAAATATGTTTAGTTTCATAATTAAAGTGAACATTACATCCAAGATTCAGGGAGGTCAAAGCCCTTGGAAATTGCGTGCAAATAAATAGAGAAATAATATTATCGGGCGTAGAATTGGAGATTTTAGAGTGGCAGACTAAAATCCCTAATTCGGTCATATCGTTTGGGTGCTGAAGTGTAGATGTTAGGCCTCATGTGAGGGGAATGTGGGAGCTCCGAAGTGAGAGCCGGTATCCTCCCAGCCTAAACGCAAATTCATTAAACAAGCGTAGGATTAGTGAATGTTCTTTATGCTTGGACAAAAGAGTAAAGAATATGTATGCTCCTATTTAGTACAATATAAATTGAACTAGATCACTTTATCCATTTACTATAATTTCTTGATAAGGAGAAGGATGCTTTCTTTTATATTGAAAATCACAATTAAACCCTCATTAGTATCATTAGGTTTTTAATACTTATTAAAATTACATATTTATTTCAATTGCCTATTAGTGACAGATAAGCAAATTGAACTTTGTGATTAAAGTAAAACCATTCCTTGTGGGATCAATATCTAGGACTCCATTAGAGCCCTATATTTCTTGAGTGATACGTATACTTGCGTTGATAAGTATGACTTTACAATTATTGAATATTTATTACGTCCATGTTTNGCTTCGAAGAGAAATTCTTTGTGCTGTAAAAAAAGGGAGAGATTCAGAGGAACTTCGAGGAGTGTTCTTTGGGAGAAATTAGAGATAAGTTATTTACTTGTTGTAGTTTTTATGACTTTGATTTTATATAAGAATTTCAAGTTTTTTTGTGTTTTACCCATGAGATCTGAGTAGTTTTCTCTGTCTTTCTTCTTATTTTGAGATTTGTGAAATGCTGATTTGGATTGGTGAAGCCATAAAAATGTTTAAGAAATTGTGATGATCTTTTCACTTCGATCTTAATTTACTTTCAATCTCGCCAATTAATTTGTTAAAATATGTTGAGTTTTACAACTAAAGTGAAGATTAAATCCAAGGTTCAGGGAGGTCAAAGACCTTGGAATGTTGGATGCAAATAAATAGTGAAATAATATTATAAGACGTAGAATTGGAGATTTTAGAGTGACAGACTAAAATCCCCAATTTGGTCCTATCATTTGGGTGCTGAAGTGTAGATGTTAGCCCTCAGCTGAGGGGAATGTGGGAGCTCCGAAGTGAGAGCTGGTATCCTCCCAGCCTAGCCGCAGATTCAGTAAACAAACATAAGGTTAGTCAATGTTCTTTATCTCTGAACCAAAGAGTAAAGAATAGGTATGCTCTTATTTGATATAAATTGAACTAATTCACTTTATCCATTCAATATAATTTCTTGACAAGGAGAATGATGCTTTATTATATATTGAATATCATAATTAAACCCTTATTAGTATCATTAGTTATTTAATAGTTATTAAAATTACATATTTATTTCAATTGCCAATTAGTGACAGATAAGAAAATTGAACTTCGTTGTTGTGATTAAAGTATTGCTTTTCTAAAATCTTAGTTCGCAGTTCTAAACCATTCCTTGTGGGATTAATATCCAGGACTCCATTAGAGCCTTATATTGCTTGAGCGATATGTATACTTGCGTTGATAAGTATGACTTTACAATTATTGAATATTTATTACGTCCATATTTATCTTATATTTTAAGCATATAAAAGATCGCAGTCAAGTTTTAGGCGTCGTTGCTGGGGAGTGATTAAGTGAGTGAGTAAAATCACGATTAGAGTAACGAAAAAATTAGGTTTACTAGAAAATTTTTACATGAATTGCAACTTATTTTTATATTTAGTTAATTATTTTAGTGTGTATTGATTTCAAATTGTATGCGTAAATTTGGATCTGAAAATCTTATACCCTACGATTCGGAATTGGAACGCACTGTTAGAAGGATTAGAAGATTAAGAAGAAAACCTAGAAATTCTGATACAATGGAAAATAAAATAAATAATCAAGAAATAGAGAATGAACACCAACCTAGACCCCTACGAGATTATGTAGATCCTACAACAGATGAAATTCACTTATCTATCCAAAATCCTGATGTAGCTGCTAATTCATTTGAGCATAAACCTGCTATTATCCAAATGGAACAAAACAATCAATTAGGAGGTACACCAAATGAAGATTTGAACTTACACCTCGCTAGTTTTTTAGAACTGTGTGCTACTTTTAAATATGATAGAGTCTCAAATGATGCTGTTAGACTTATAATTTTTCCTTTTTCACTGAGGGATAAGGCTAATATGTGGTTAAATTCATTAGCACCAAGATTTATTAGAACTTGGGGAGAACTTTCACAGAAATTTCTATCTAAATATTTCCTTCCATCAAAACTGCTAAACTTAAAAATGACATTAAATCATTCTGTCAGATTGATGGAGAGTAAATATATGAAGCTTGTGAGAGATTTAAAGATCTTCTTAGGAAGTGCTCTCATCATTCATTACCAGATTAGTTGATAATTCAAAATTTTTATAATGGATTAGTGGGATCTCTTAGATCAATTATAGATGTTGCGATTGGTGGTTCTTTAATGTCAAAACCTTTTGATGTGGCTTAGTCATTAATAGAAGAGATGGCTACCAACAATTTTCAATGACCCTCTAAATGGGTAAATCCTAAATGAGTAGCTAGTATCCATGATTCTGATGCAATATCTATGTTAGCTTCACATATTGCTGCAATATCAAAGAAATTAGATCATTATGGGATGAATTATTCTCCAACACCTCCTATGATGGAAGAGAATTCATCTAGGCAATTGTGGATGTTAAACCTTCATATGAGACTTTAAATGTTATTAATAGACCCAACAACCCTTATTCAAATTATTATAACCAGGTTGGAAGAATCATCCAAATTTTAATCTGAATAACAATTCTTCTACAAATCAACAATGGGTAAACAACCTAGTGAACCCATTAGAAAATTCATCCAACCAACGAAATGTAAACTATAGACCTTATCCTTCAGGATTTAACAGTAACACTCAAATTAAGGAGAAGAAGTTTTATGTGGAAGAGCTAATATTAAGCATGGGTCAACAATTGCAGAATCAAGGAAATCAATTACAAATTCAAGGAAATTAACTACAAATTCAAGGAAATTAATTACAAAATCAAGGAACTGCTATTAAGAATATTGAAAACCAAGGAACATATCGCTACTGTGCTTAGTAACCGAACATTAGGAAATTTTTCTATTACTGTGGAACCAAATTCTAAAGATCAAGGAAAAGAACAAATCAAAGTGATACAATTACGAAGTGGAAAAAAATTGGAAACACGAGTGCAAAAAGAAACAGAAACTGAAAAAGAGAAAGTGGATACCGAAAAAGAAAATGATCATGAATACCCAGATTTAGAGTATCCATTTACACCAATGAAAATTACTGTGGAGAAACCTCCACCATCGTTTCCTCAAAGATTGAAGCAACACAAACAGAATAAACAATTTTCCAATTTTTTAGGAATTCTTAAGAAGTTAACATTAAATATTCCCTTCATAGAAGCTTTAGAGCTAATGCTCAAATTACGTGAAATTTATGAAAGATATTTTGAACAAGAAAAGGAAGTTTACGGATAATGAAACTGATGCACTCAGTGAAGAGTGTAGTGCAATTACTCAAAAAAAGCTTCTTGAAAAACCAAAAGATCCTGACAGTTTCACTATACCATGTGCTATTGGTGAAAAATTTTATGGAAGAGCTTTATGTGATTATAGTTTCACTATACCGTGTGCTATCGGTGAAAAATTCTATGGAAGAGCTTTATGTGATTTGGGATCCTGGAAGTTTCACTATACCGTGTGCTATCGGTGAAAAATTCTATGGAAGAGCTTTATGTGATTTGGGAGACAACATTAATCTTATGTCTCTATCGATTTTCAAAAGATTAGGATTAGGAGAAGTCTCACCTACTTCTGTAACTCTTCAGAATTTTCAAAAAACTAGGATTAGGAGAAGTCTCACCTACTTCTGTCATTAATCTTATGCCTCTGAGTTTTCAAAAGATAAGGATTAGGAGAAGTTTCACCTACTTCTATAACTCTACAATTAGCGGATCGTTCAGTTACATATTCTAAGGGAGTTATAGAAGATGTGTTAGTAAAAGTGGATAAATTTATCATTCTTGTGGATTTCATTGTTTTAGATATAGAGAAAGACAAAGAAATACTTATCATTTTAGGGAGACCATTTTTAGCTACTAGAAAAGCTCTGATAGATGTTCAAAAAGGAGAATTAACTATGAGAGTTAACGATCAAGAAGTGACTTTTAACATTGCAAAATNTTGGCAGTTTCACTATACCATGTGTTATTGGTGAAAAATTTTATGGAAGAGGTTTATGTGATTTGGGAGCCAACATTAATCTTATGCCTCTATCAATTTTCAAGAGATTAGGATTTGGAGAAGTCTCACCTACTTCTGTAACTCTACAGTTAGCGGATCATTCAGTTAAGTATCTTAAGGGAGTTATAAAAGATGTGTTAGTAAAAGTTAATAGATTTATATTTTCTGTGGATTTCATTGTTTTAGATATGGAGGAAGATAAAGAAATACCTATTATTTTAGGGAGACAAATTTATCTTTCCGGTGGATTTCATTATTTTAGATATGGAGGAAGATAAAGAAATACCTATTATTTTAGGGAGAGGTGGATTTTATTGTCTTAGATATGGAGGAAGATAAAGAAATACCTATTATTTTAGGGAGACATTTTTGTGGATTTCATTGTTCTAGATATGGAGGAAGATAAAGAAATACCTATCATTTTAGGGAGACCATTTTTAGCTACTGGAAAAAACTATCGTAGATGTTCAAAAAGGAGAATTAACTATGAGAGTTAACCATCAAGAAGTGACTTTTAACATTGAAAAATATANGAGATAAAAATTATTTTGAAGAACAATTCGAAGAAAATGATGAAATTATTCTGGACAAATTAGAAAATGATGAATTAGATTATGTTCATGAAAGATTTGGAATGTTGGATATTACAGAAAATGCTGATGAGAACCTATTTCCATCAATTATTAAACCACCTGAACTTGAGTTGAAAACATTACCTAACTACTTGAAGTATGTATTTNTAAGAAAGAACAATTTGAAGAGAGTGATGAAATTAATCTGGACAAATTAGAAAATGAAGAATTAGATTATGTTCAGTAAAGATTTGAGGTGTTGGATATTACGGAAAATGTCGATAAAAATCTATTTCTGTCAATTATAAAACCACATGAACTTGAGTTGAAAGTATTGCCTAGCCACTTAAAGTATGTGTTTTAGGAGACTCATCTACATTACTTGTTATTATATCTTAATAATTAAATGATTTGCAAGAGCAAAGACTGTTAGATACATTAAAAAGATATAAGAAAGCTTTTGGTTGGACNAGATAAAAATCTGTTTCCATCGATTATAAAACCATATAAACTTAAGATGAAAGTATTGCCTTGTCACTTGAAGTATGCATTTTTATTAGACTGATTTACATTACCTATTATTATATCTTCAGAGTTAAATGATCTGCAACTGTAAAGACTGTTAGATACATTAAAAAGATATAAGAAAGCTTTTGGTTGGACCTTAGCTAATATTAAGGGAATNAAATTGATGATAAGAATCTATTTCCGTCAATTAACAAACCACCTGAACTTGAGTTGAAAATACTGTCTAGCCACTTGAAGTATGTGTTTCTGGGAGACTCATCTACATTACCTATTATTTTATCTTCAGAATTAAATGATTTGCAAGAGCAAAGACTGTTAGATACATTGAAAAGATATAAAAAAGCTTTTGGTCGGACCTTAGCTGGTATTAAGGGAATCAATCCTTCGATATGTATGCATAGAACTATATTAGATGAAGAATATAAACCAAGAGTTGATCCACAAAGGAGATGAAATTCAATGATGAAAGAAGTAGTTAAGAAGGAAATTTTGAAATGGTTGCACACTGGAATTATATATCCTAATTCAGATAGTGCGTGGGTAAGTCCAATTCATTGTGTTCCTAAGAAAGGAGGAGTGACTGTTGACCAAAAGAAAATAATGAATTAATACCTATTATACAAGTTACTGGTTGATGTATTTGCATTGATTATAGAAAATTAAACACTGCCACCAGGAAAGATCACTTCCCTTTACCCTTTTTAGCATATAGTAGATAGACTTGTTGGGCACAAATATTTTTATTTTTTAGATGGATATACAGGTTACCATCAAATTCCTATTGCTCCTGAGGATCAAGAAAAAACAACATTTATTAGTCATTTTGGAACTTTTGCTTTTTGAAGAATGTCTTTTGGATTATGTAATGCGCCTGCAACATTCTAGAAATGTATGATGTCTATATTTAGTAAGTTAATTGATGATAGATTGGAAGTATTTATGGATGATTATTGCATATTTAGTAAGTTAATTGATGATGGATTGGAAGTATTTATGGATGATTTCTCTGTATTTGACGCATGCTTAAATTGTCTTGGAAAAAGTTTTGGAGTTATGTGAACGAACTAATTTAGTTCTAAATTGGGAGAAATGTCAATTTATGGTTAGAACTAATTTAGTTCTAAATTGGGAGAAATGTCAATTTAGAGTTATGCGAAAGAACTAATTTGGTTCTGAATTGGGAGAAATATCAATTTATGGTTGCAGGAATTATGCGAAAGCACTAATTTGGTTCTAAATTTGGAGAAATGTCAATTTATTGTTGCAGGAGGAATTTGTGTTAGGGCATAAAATTTTGGAAGATGGTATGGAAGCAGACCTTGCATAAATTCAAGTTATATCTAAACTAACACCTCCTACCAATGTAAGAGAGGTTAGGAGTTTTCTTCACATGTTGATTTTTACAGGCATTTTATTAAATATTTTTCAAAAATTACTAACCTCTGCCAACTTTTAGAAAAGGACAAGAAATTTTAGTTTACTGAAAACTGTTTAAATGCCTTTGAGTTATTAAAGATAAAATTAATCACAGCCCCTATTATAGTTTCACCTAACTGTGAGAAACCATTTGAACAGATGTGTGATGCTAGTGATTATGCTATTGGAGCTGTCCTTGAACAAAGGTATGAAACGATTTTTAAGGTTATATACTACGGTAGTAAAACTCTTAATGATGCACAAATTAACTATACTGTTACTGAAAAAGAGTTACTGGCCAAAAAATTTAGATCTTATTTAATTGGAGCTAAATGTATTGTGCATACTGATCACTTTGCTATTAAATATCTAAAGATCTTATTTAATTGGGACTAAATGTGTTGTGCACACTGATAACTCTGCTATTAAATATCTGATGCAAAAGAAGGATGCCAAACCGAAGTTAATTAGATGGATACTTTTGATGCAAGAAGTTGATCTTGTGGTTATTGATAGAAAGGGAACTAATAATCAAATTGCTGATCGTTTGTCGAGACTAGAAAATCATGAATTATCTGACATTGACAATGAAATTACAGACAGTTTCCCTGATGAACCACTTTATAATATTAATGAGTGGAAAATACCATGGTATGCTGATATTGTTAACTATNTAACATTTTTATGAGTTTTATTATTTTTGTGCTTTTTATGGATTTTTAATTATTTAAATATTTAGAATAGGCTAAAAATCAAATTTTTATTTTAAATATCCTTTTATTTTTAGAAAATACCCCTTATCACAGAGAACTCAAAAAATAAAGTTTCATAATATTTTGAGTTATATTTTGATTTTTCAAAATCATTTAGATGCCAAAAGTGGTATTTATCTTTAAAAATCACCTTAAGTTGTAAAATGAACTCAAAATATTTTGAAATTTTTATGGTGAGTTCTATGGATCATAAACCGTAGTGGAGATCAAAACTCAAGTCATTTAAATGTTTATATTTTTCAAAATTAATTATTTTAGTGATTTAGTATTTGAAACTATTTTAAATGACTTAGCCCATGAAATTATCTCCAAAAACTTCTTTAGTCATGGTGGACCTTCCAAAATTTTCTTAGAATTTTATAATCAATATGCTAATTTCCATGATTGAAATAATGTGGAAGAACTTGAAAAATATGGGTCTCTGTATAAGAACCTCCTCTGACTTTGGAAAAATCAGAGAATGTCCCCCTTGATAGAGGCTACAATATGCCAAAATTCCAAGCCAAGGTGATGTGCTAATATGCATGGGGAATCAAATGATCCCAAACATAGTTTAATTAATTAAAAATAAAATATGCATCAAGCAAACTTGAAATTTTTTCCACATTGTTCTCCTCTGTTCACTGAGCAAGAGTGTATTTTTATTTTATTTTTGTGATTTTTCTACACAAAGATAGAATTTTCTAAGTTAAGGGCATTTAAATAAATAGAAAAAGCTCTATTTATCTATTTAAACAGCGCGTGCTGACTAGATCCTAGGCAGCTCCGAAGGCATGCGTGGTTTAGGGTATTTAAATAAATAGGAAAAAGCCCTGATTATCTATTTAAACAGCGCGTGCTGACTAGATCCTAGGCAGCTCCGAAGGCATGCGTGGCGCACTCTGGTTGGACACCGCCGTCCATGTAGCTGCTGACTCGACCCGTGGTTTATGTCCTGAAGCGCTGTCCGACTCGATCTCCTCCGTCCATTTGATACACGCTTGATCAAACGGCTCCCCGTCATCGTCCCCGATAGAATGATCGCGTGACCGTCCAAACTAAAACCTTAAGATCTCAGCCTAGACTCAACCAAATCACTTTGAGTTTGATCCTATGGACTCGTCTAAGTGAGACGAACACATCCATATGGTTAAGATGCCATGAAGGTTTTGATCCTATGGACTCGTCTAAGTGAGACGAACATATCTATACGGTTAAGAGGCCATAAAAGTAAGCCATTACAAATGGAGAGCTTGTAAAGGCTCGGGAGAGTGAGTGAGGTTATACCTTTGCGTAAGTAAATGGAGAATCAAAATAAGCTCGGGAGGAGGAGGAGTTTTATACCTTTGCTCTGAGAAGGGAAGCTTCGATCAGAGGTGCTCGACATGTTCGTTGGGGTCCAAGGAGGTTAGGGATTAAGTCCCTGGTCTTGGTGTAAGGCCTAGGTATTAATGTTCTTGGGGTCCAAGGAGGCTAGAGATTGATTCCTTGGTCTTAGTGTAAGGCCTAGATATGAATTCGACCAAGCTCAATTTCAGGTGTTGGTCTAGAGCTATGGTAGAAGCTCTTTGGAAGGGGGATTTGATGGGTCTTTGGCTTCTTTCACTCTTGTGAAGGTGTGGGCACAAGTAATTGAAGTTCGGTGGAGAATGGAGGTGTATTGGGCTCTGTCCTGGTTTCCGGCAGGGTTTCAAGTTCAAAATTGAGCTCCGACAATGGGAATAGGTGAGGGAAAATGGTTGGAATGCACTGAGGGGATCTTAGAGAAGCTCTGTGTGAAGTTTGGAGAGACCTTTCTAAGAAAATTTCAGCACACCTCCCATGGTCGTGGGAGGTAAGTTCTTATAAAAATGGTCATGGGGTGGCTCTCAGGGCATAAGTTTGGGTGCATTGTGGTGCTTAGGTGGAGGGCAGAGGAGCTCTTCAATTTGATTTGGATGAGCTGGCCTGTAGGTTTGATTTGGGTGAGGTGTCATGGGAGTGGCTCTTGGTTTTAGGCTTTTCCGGCCACTAGGCTGGCCGGCCAGCAAAGGGGAGGTGGCTAGGAGCTCAGGGAACCCAGAGGAATCCATCACAGCAATTTAATGCAAATTTGGATTTGGCAAAGATATCTTAAGCATGTGCACTTTTGGAAATAAGATCCCTTAATTTGGGGGACCTTTGGGGATTTACAATGATATCTTAAGCATGTGCATTTTTGGAAATAAGTTCCCTTAATTTGGGGGAACTTTTGTCCATGGCTTGATTTAGGTCATTTCATGGTGTTTGGACCGGCCACTAAGTCCATCTAATGGTTGTGGTGGAGTTAATTTGGTGGCTTTAGGGTGGTTAGGTCATATTTAGTGCATGGGTCCAAGTGGGTGCAAATGACCAAAACTTGGGTTTGGGTTAGGCTATCCATGTTAATTGGCCCAATTGATTGTTGCATTTGGTGTATATGATCATAAGGACCAACTTTTGTGAAGGATGGAAGTGGTTTTGAGTTCAATTGAAGGGTCAGTTTGAGGGAATTTTGAACTTTAATCAAGTTGGTCATGTTGGGCTAGGCTTGGGTCTAACTTGGGTTAGCCTTGGGCTAAGTTAAAATTGATTGTTGTAAATGGTCAATAGGGACCTCATGAAGAGTTTTCAATATGAATTAGATGCCAATTTGGAGGTTAAGGCAATCAATTGGGTGAAATTTAGGGACTTGGCCAATTTGGGGCTAAATTTGGGAATTTTGGATTTAGGCCAAAATCAAATGGATTGGACTTAGCCAATTTGGGGCTAAATTTGGGAATTTTGGATTTAGGCCAAAATCAAATGGATTTGAGGCTCAACATGCAAATGGATGGTTGATTTTGATGTATAGAAAATTCATAAAGATTTACAACATTAATTGAGGCCAATTGCTGATGGTTGATTTTGATGTATAGGAATGTTATAAAGATTTTTTAACATTAATTGAGGCCAATTGTCAATTTGGGGCTAAATTTGGAAATTTTGGATTTAGGCCAAAATCAAATGGATATGAGGCTTCACCAAGGTCAATTGATGGTTGTTAATTATAGGAATGTCATAAAGATTTTGTAACATTAATTGAGGCCAATTGACTAGGCTATGGGTTCAATTTGGTGAGTCATAAAGATTTTGAAACATTAATTGAGGCCAATTGACTAGGCTATGGGTTCAATTTGGTGAGAGAGTCATATGTCAAAATTGGGGTTTTAACCCAAATCAAAAGTGGGTTCAAATCATGGACCAATTGAGCTTGGATTTGGTTTAGTTTGATCATATCAAAAGTGAATTTGAGTTTAGGATTGTAATTCGGGTCAATTGAGACCCAATTGATGGACATTTGAGTTGGATTTGGGGAAATTTGGGTCTTTTAAAGGGAAATTTGGGGATTTTGGTTAAAGATGGTCCAATTGGCAAAATTGGGTCATGTGGTAGTTAAGAGAATTGAAATTGGGAATTTTTAGGGTTTATTGGAAATTTTTGGAATTTTGGGCCATGGAGGGGTATTTTGGTAATTTGGGGGTGTTTCAGGGGCAAAATGCCAAGATGGGTATTTTGGTAGAGTTGAGGTACCAATCATCACCAATAAACCATAGACCAATGAAAATCCCATTTTGGGTCCTATACATAGTGGTCTTAGCCAAACCATAGCCCTAGGGCTAGTAGGTTTAGGGGACCATCTACATGAGTATCCCAAAAGATCAAGGGATCTAGGCTAGAAATTTGAGTTCAGGATTGTGAGTGATTGTGGGTGCAGATAAGTGTAGTGAGTGTCTTAGCTCCAAACCAACACCGAGGGTCAACCCTAAGGTCCAGCAATCGTAAGGGTGACTCATCTTGAGTTTCCCCCACAGTGACCCCACCTACTAAGTGTTTAGAGGTTAGGACCAATATGTGAAACTTCAAGTTGAGCAGAGAAGAGTTTGGAGTTTCTATTGGTGAGGGTTTTATTTCTAGTTTTCTAGGAAAAGTCCTATTGCTAGACCCTAGGCTACTAAAGAGGAAAAACTAAACCTCAACCAAAAATGAGGTCAACAGGCATTAAGGCTAATCTTGAAAAAGTGAAGGCACTCCTTGATATGTATTCTCCTCGAAACACCAACGAAGTACAAAAGCTTACTGGCCAAACTGCATTTTAAGTTGATTTATTTCCAAGTCATGATACAAATGTGTCGCCTTTCTTACAGTACCAGGGAAATCAAAATAGTTTGAGTGGAAGAATGAATGCAAGCAAGCTTTCCAGAATTTGAAGAAATTGTTGATCTCTTTGCCATTTTTGCAAATTCCAAAGCCAAAGGAAGAACTTTCACTCTACATGGGAGTCTGTCCAAAGGCTAATCGTTTGGTCCTCATCTGAGAGGAGTAAGGAAAGTAATTTCATGTTTATTATACAAGCTGAGTCCTTAGAAAAGCCAATACAAAGTATCCTCTAATGGAAAAAATTAATATTTTCTCTTATTGTCTCTGTTCGCGAGCTCCTACCATAATTTTATATACATCTGATTAAGGTGATCACCAATCATCTGCTTAATTCTATACTCACTTGGCGAGAAAATTCAAGTTGATTATTAAAATGGTCCATGGAGCTCAGTAATTATGACAATATTTATGTCCTCATATGATAATTAAAGTTCAAACTATGGCAGATTTGTTGGTGTATTTCTCTAAATCACACGGATCAAACAAATACTACAGAGCAAAAATGCAAGCATGGATCCTTTAGGTAGATGGAGCTTCAAGCCAAACTAAAGAAAGAATTGGAATTGCTTTAAGCAAACCAACTGGAGAGCATATTTATCATTTGATCCTCCTTTACTTAGTTGTCACAAATAATCAAGCAGAGTACAAAGCGTTGATAGCTGAACTTCGGTTAGCTCATGAAGTGAGCATGCGACATCAAATTATAAGTTCTGATTCTCAAGTAGTTGTTAATCAGTTTAACAAATAATTCAATGCTCAAGATGAAATGATGATCAAATAATTGAATAAAGTAATTGTGGAAATGAGAATGTTTGCAACTTTATGCATCAAACATGTCGGACAAAAAGAAAATCAAGTGGTAGGTCTCTTATCAAAAGAGACATGCATTGGGAGTAGAGCATGACAAAAGCTTCTTTAGCTATCCATTGAAGAACTGAAAGTAATGAAAATGGAAACAAATGATGGAAGAAGTTGGGTGGAGCCTTATATCCAATATCTCAAAATGGGCAAAATTCATGAAGCAGTGAGAGATCCGAGAAGATTCAAGTTCAAAATCTCCTAATATCTTCTCATTAGAGATACGTTATTCCAAATTTCAATCACATCCTTGCTTCTAAGATGCATCAAAGAGAGTGAAGAGGAATACATCCTCTAAGAATTACATTCAGAGGAATGCAGCAGACAATCATGAGGAAGACTGTGGCTCATAGATTGCAAAGGCAAGGTTACTTTTTGTTGACTCTCTTGAAGGATGTAGAGTAGTTTTTCAGAAGTTGTAATCAATCCACTAATGCATCAACCAACTAACATGCCTAAAATATATTACTTTTATTTGCACATTTAATGTCTATTTTAATGATATTGCACTTTAATGAAAATTAATTTTGATGTTTTTTGTTGTAGGTATAATAAATGGATAAAATGAAGCAAATGGAATGAAAATAATGCATTTTAGAGTCTAAGGAAGAAAAAAATACCAAAGTTAACCTGGCGCCTAAGTGTTAGGATCTGGCACCTAAGCGTCAGAAAACAGTGTGACTGGCGCCTAAGTACCATAATTTGGCACCTAAGTGCATAAATGGTTCTCAAGAAGGTTTAATCAATGTGGATTACTTTTGAAGGGGTGCTTGAAGTGACTCTTGATGATATTGAGAATTCTATTTAAAGAGACTTTTGAAGAATAAAAAAGGAGTCTTTTTGGAGAGGGGGAGAGTCTTCTCTGAGAGGTGAGAGTCATTGAAGGATTTACTTGTTGGCTTGCTTAGATTTGGAGGAGAAGAGGAGAAGTGAGAGATGACTTCTTTACTACAGTTCTAAGTGATATTGAAGTGAAATTGTAAGGAGAGTTAGTGATTCAAATGAACTAGAAGGATTGCTTGGGAATAAGTTTGAAATAAGTTGTGTATTGTATTTATTTTATTTAATCTTGTTTTGTAAACTTACATTTATCTATAAATCCATCTGTTATTGTATCTTCCCTATGAGATCTGAGTAGTTTCCTTTGTCATTCTCCTTGCAATGAGGAATAAATATGTGTAGGAATAAAGTTTAGAAGATGTGTTTTTAATTCCAAAAATTGTGATGATTTAAACTTTATGCTTAATTTACTTATTGATCTGGCCAATTGCTTAGTTAAAATCTATTGTGAAACATAATGATCCGAAAGGGTTATGCTTTTCTCAACATAGTAAGAAACACATTTTTTCTTATGGATGAGAATCTAGTTCATGGGATTAAGTGGAAAGAAATAGGGAAATTAGTTTTGATGGGAGTAAATTGGAGATTTTAGAGTAACAAACTAAAATTTTCAATTTGATCCAGATGTTTGGAACCTAAAGAAAGATGTTAGCCTTTAGGTGAAGGGTATGATGGAACTCTAGAGTGACAACTAGTATCTTTCCAACCTAACCATGAGTTTAGAGACTTAAATTTGAATTAGCCAATATTTTTTATGCACTCAAGGGAGGGCAAAGCATAGGTATGTGATACACCAAAAATATATGCATTTTTAGACCCATATTTTATATTTATTTTTTGTGATATTGCACTTTTAATGGAAGGTATTTTGATATTTTTTTGCAGGTTGTTGATTTTTACGACTTAAAGCAAAAATAAAGCAAAAAGAATGGAATTTGGAGTCAAAATGATGTTTTTTGAAGAAATACTCAGCACCGACCGCGCAAAACAACAGAACAGACTGAGAATTTTACTCAACGCTGACGACACCAGAAGAGCGCCGACGACACCTTTAAAATAAAGAGCAGTGAATTAAATTGTGGGACACTGGTGCCAATGGAACCAATGTCGGTTCAGCCCCTGTTTCTAGAAGATTTGACGTATTTTGATGATTTTTTAAGAGATTTTTGAGGCACCCCTTGGAGAACTAACTCTAGGCTTTATTTGGGGCCAAAATTGATCAGGAAATAGACTCCTTCACTCCTTCACATTCCTTTTCGCTCCACAACGTTCCACCACACTACTTCTTAGCCATTCTGCATAATCCATTTTCATTCCACAACCACATTGGAGTCAATTGGTGAGTTTTCTTTTATAATTTAGAGTTTGTGTGGTGAGATTAAGTTTGAAACTTTCTTTAAGAGTGTTGGAGAAGGGGAAAAGTTAGAGATATCTTCTTCCTACATTTATAGGGAAAGGCTACAAGGGATTTGCTTTGAGAAAGAGTTTCAGATAAGTGTTGTTTGTTTATTAATGTTATATAAACTTTCTTTTATATATGAAATTTGTGTTTTGTTGTATCTTTCTCATGAAATCTGAGTAGTTCCCTCTATCTTTCTCCCTACTCTGAGATACGGTGAAATGAAGAGATAACATGAATGTACCAATATTAAAATATAAAATAAATTATGATGATTTTTCAACTCCGAACTTAATTTACTTTTTGATCTGGCCAATTAAATTGTTAAAATGTGTTGTGAAACATATGATCCAGGAAATGGAGTATGAGTTCTACAACAGATTAAGGATCATATTTGATTTCATGGAGGAGAAATTTGTTCATGGAATTATGTGCAAATAAATAGGAAAATATTCTTTGTTGGGTGTGGAATTGGAGAATCTTTAGGGTGAAAAACTAAAATCCCTAATTTAGTCTTAGTATTTAAAAACTAAAGCGAGAGTTAGCCTTCAGGTGAAGGGAAGCAGGAGCTCTGGAGTGGGAGTCGGTATCCTCCTATCTTAGCTACGGATTTAGTGACTAAACCTGGGATTAGCCAACGAGTTTCTATGCACTGTATCCGGGTAGATAATTAAAACTGCTCTTGTTTGGCACAATACATATTGTAAATTTTTATCTCATCTCATTTCACCAAAACCTCATTGTAGTGGGAAGGATGATTCTTAACATAAGAAATCTTCATTACATAAACATAGTTAGTAGATTAGTAGTTACTGTTTAAATCTTGCATTTCTTTTTTGCTAATAGTTAAGTAATTTAGTTCTTATGTCAACACTTGAAATTAGTGACAGTAATTTTGTTTGACTTTCTGTGAATTTCCTAGTAAAATTTATCATTGTAATTTTAAACTTTCCCCGTGAGATCAATATTTGGGGCTTAAATATAAAGTTCATTATAACTTGATAACGATAAGTATAATTGCGTAGAATCCTATTAATAATTCCCTATACTTATGTATAATTTACACAACTTACTTTTAGTAAGGGATCAAGTTTTTGGTGTCGTAGTGGTGTCAACTTCATAAATAATTACATATAAACAATAGAGATTAAGTTTTTGGAACTGTTGCCAGGGAAGTTAACAGTTAAATTAAATAATTTTGATAAATTAAGAAATTTAAAGATAATATATATACCATAAAAATACAAAAAAAATATAAAAAATCAAACATAAAAAAAAATATATATTTTTATTTAAGAGTGTTTAACTTTTTTAGAATTTTACTTTGCTTACTTTATTTGCTTATACGAAATATTGAATCTGAAGCTTTAGTACCTTACGATTCAAAGTTAGAACATACTATTAGAAAAACTTGAAAATAATGAAGAGAAATTAAAAATTTAAAAGAAATGGCAAATAACTTAGATAATCAAATAAATGAGAATCAACAAGGACCTTTAAAAGATTATGCAAATCCAATAGCATATGAACTTCACTTGATTATTCAAAATATTGATGTTTTTGCTAATTCATTTAAGCTTAAACCTGCTATTATCCGAATGGTACAAAATAATCAGTTTGGAGGACCACGTACTGAAGATCCTAACTTACATCTTGCTAGTTTTATTGAAATTTGTGTTACATTTAAATATGACGGAGTGTCTAATGATGTTGTTAGGCTTAGACTTTTTCCTTTTTCATTACAATACTTGGTTAAATTCATTAGCACTTGGATCTATTAAAACTTGGGGAGAACTATCACAAAAATTCTTGGCTAAATATTTTCCACCCTCAGAACTGCTAAGCTTAGAAATAATATTATATTTTTTGTCAATTTGAATTGGAATCGATATATGAATCCTGGGAAAGATTTAAAGTTCTTCTTAGAAAATGTCCACACCATGCTTTACCAGATTAGTTAATAATTCAAACATTTTACAATGGATTAGAAGGATCACTTAGATCTATTGTAGATGTTGTTGTTGGAGGATCATTAATGTCAAAACCTGTTGATGAAGCATATTCTTTAATTGAAGAAATGACTACTAACAATTTTCAATGGCCCTCTGAATTGCGGGTGGATCATTAATTTCAAAACCTTTTAATGAAGCATATTCTTTAATTGAAGAAATGACTACTAATAATTTTCAATGGCCCTCTAAAAGGGTAAATCTAATAGAGTAGCCAATTTTCATGATCCTGATGCAATGCCTGTTTTAGCATCTCAAATTGTTGTTATTTCTAAAAGATTGATCAAATGGGAGTGAACTATTCTCAAATACCCCCAGTATTAGAGGAAAATTCAATAGGACATATTATTGATACTCAATCATCTTATGAAACTTTAAACAGTATAAATAATCGAAATAATAATCCCTATTATAACTATTTTAACCCTGGATGGAAAAATCACCATAATTTTAGTTGGAATAATTATAACAATTCGGTGAATCTATCCGGAAATATGAACAATCAAGGAAATCCAAATTATCGACCTTATTATCCCCTGGGATTTAACTTCAACCCTAACCCACAAGTTAAGGAAAATAAGTTGACGATGGAAGAAGTGATGTTGAATATGAGAAATCAAATACAGAATCAAGGGGCTGCTATTAAAAATATTGAAAATCAGTTAGGACATATTGCTACTGCACTTAGTAACAGACCTTCTAGAATTCTTCCGAGTACNTTGAAAGAACTAATTTGGTTATAAATTGGGAGAAATGTCAATTTATCGTTGCAAGAGGAATTGTGTTAGGGCATAAAATTTCGGAAGATGGTATGGAAGCAGACCCTACAAAATTTTAAGTTATATCTAAACTAACACCTCCTACTAATGTCAGAGAGGCTAGGATTTTTCTTGGACATGATGGATTTTACAGGCGTTTTATTAAAGATTTTCAAAAATTACCAAACCTCTATGCCAACTTTTAGAAAAGGACAAGAAATTTGAATTTATAAAAGGCTGCTTAAATGCCTTTGAGTTATTAAAGGAAAAATTAATCACAGCCCCTATTATAGTTTCACCCTTTAAATGCCTTTGAGTTATTAAAGGAAAAATTAATCACAGCCCCTGTTATAGTTTCACCTAACTGGGAGAAACCATTTGAACTCATATGTGATGTTATTGATTATGCTATTGCAGCTGTCCTTGGACAAATGTATGAAAATATTTTTAAAGTTATATACTACGCTAGTAAAACTCTTAATGATGCACAAATTAATTATACTATTACTCAAAAAGAGTTACTAGCCATTATGTATGCTTTAGATAAATTTAGATCTTATTTAATTGGAGCTAAATGTGTTGTTCGTACTGATCACTCTGCTATTAAATATCAATGCAAAAGAAGGATGCCAAACCAAGATTGATTAGATGGATACTTTTGATGCTAGAATTTGATCTTATGGTTATTGATAGAAAGAGAACTGATAATCAAATTGCTGATCATTTGTCAAGATTAGAAAATCAAGAATTATCTAACACTGACAATGAAATTACAGACAGTTTCCCTGATGAACAACTTTATAATATTAATGAGTAGAAAATACCATTATATGCTGATATTGTTAACTATATTCTAAGTGATATTTTGCCACCTATGCTGAAATTGCAACAACAAAGGAAATTTATTCATGATGCAAAAGCATATTTTTTGGATAAGCCTTATTTATATAAACAATGTAAAGATATGATTATGAGGAGATGTGTACCTTATGAAGAAACTGAGCTAATCATTCAGAAATGTCATGATTCAGAATTTTTAGGACATTTTGAAACTGATAAAACTGCTTATAAAATTTTACAAGCTGGATTCTATTGGCCTAAAGGACATTTTGGGATTGATAAAGCTGCTTATAAAATTTTACAAGCTGGATTTTATTGGCCTACTAGACATTTTGGGATTGATAAAACTGCTTATAAAATTTTACAAGCTGGATTTTGTTGGCCTACCATCATATTTTGGGATTGATAAAACTGCTTATAAAATTTTACAAGCTAGATTTTATCGGCCTACTATCTTTAGAGATGTGAGAATTTGATAAAACTATTTATAAAATTTTACAAGCTAGATTTTATTGGTCTACTATATTTAGAGATGTTTATAGATATATAAAAACTTGTGATCGATTTAATAAATTTTATAAGCTGGATTTTATTGGCCTACTATCTTTAGAGATGTTTATGGATACATAAAAACTTGTGATTTGAATTTTATTGGCCTACCATATTTAGAGATGTTTATAGATATATAAAAACTTGTGATCGATGTCAACGAATAGGCAATATATTTAGAATAATTGAAATGCCTCTAAATTTCATATTAGAAGTTGAGATCTTTGACGTTTGAGGATTAGATTTTATGGGACCATTTATTCTTTCATTTGGGAACTTATATATATTAATTGCAGTGGACTACGTTTCTAAGTAGATTGAAGCACAAGCTTTACCTCGTTGTGATGCTAAAAGTGTTTCAAGATTTTTAATGTTTTCACTAGATACGAAATGCCTAGAATGATTATCACTAACGGAGGATCCCATTTTAGAAATAAATACATTCAGAGATATTTAATATTATTCATAGAATCTCTACTACCTGTCATCCTCAAACCAGTGGGTTAGCTAAAGTTTCTAATAGAGAGATTAAATAAATAATTGAAAAGACTGTAAACCCTAGTAGAATAGATTGGTCTACTAGATTGGATACCACATTATGGGATTACTAGACTGCTTATAAAATTCATATTAGAATGACTCCTTATAGACTGATTTTTGGAAAGACTTGTCACTTACCAGTAGAATTAGAGCATAAAGCATATTGGGCGATTAAAAAATTTAATTATAATTTGAAAGATGCTGGTAAGAAGAGATTGTTACAATTAAATGAATTGGAAGAATTAAGAAATGAGTCTTATGATAACGACAGAATTTATAAGTAAAAATTAAAGTTATGGCATGATCAAAATATTGCCTAAAAGAACTTTGAACCAGGACAAGAAGTTTTGCTTTACAACTCTAGGCTGAAGTTATTTCCTGGAAAATTGAAGTCTCGTTGGTTAGGACCCTTTACAGTGACTCAAGTATATACTTACGGAGCTGTTGAAATTGAAGATCAGAAGACAAGAAATAGATTTAAAGTAAATGGACACAGATTAAAAAATATTTTGATAAAATACCAAATTTTAAAGAGGTTCTAATGATCAGTCAACCTGAATGACACCTTAATAGATCGGTCTGACGACGTTAAACCAAGAGCTTTATGGGAGGCAACCCATATTTATCTTTACTTTTATCACGATTATAGTATTTTTTATTTTAAATTATCATTAGTTTGTGGTAGTATTAAGCTCTACTACTCTTATTTACCCTTGAAATATCTTAAAATTGGATCCATGAAGAAAAATTGGAACTCATTCAAACTAGAGTGAAACTGGGCAATTTTTTCTTGGGCGCTGACGGTGCCCTCGACGCAGCCGACTGTGGGTTTTTCCCTAGAGTCCAGACAAAATTAATATAGAGGCGCGTCAAGGATGCCTTTGACCCCACCGACGGTGAGACCGACGAATTGGCAGTTACTTGGGTTCACATGGCGGTTTTTGGCAGTTTTTGGGCGAGAATTGTCTTTTTAAACTAAAATATTCAATTTCTAGTTCATATTTTCTCTACAAAAATGAAGTGAAACTCCACCAATTTCATTCCTATGGCATCCAATTCCCCTGATAATCCCGAATGAGTTTTCAATTGGCGAATGTTTTTTAGTGCGGAAGCGCAACAAATCTTCAACAAGTTACTGACGAAGAAAAGATTGATCAAGGAATGAGGATTTTTAAATCACAGATTGAGTAATCTCATGACAGATATTGAAGAAATGATAGTGCGTTGAAGATGGGAAGTGTTGTGCTACACTACCGCCGTCGTAGTTGTTGTAGTGGTGAAAGAATTTTATGCAAATTTACATGGAATCAACTAGTGAGTTATTTATGTGCAAGGAAGATGGATTACTTTCACTCCTGCATGAATCAACAAATTATATATGATAGAGAATGTTCCTTTCTGCCACTATTCAAATTTCGTCCCAATGAAAAACAAGATGAATGAAATTTACTAATATTTAACGGATGAAACTGACGACTGGGAAACAAGAGAAAACGGGTATGTTAGTTTTTTCTGCGACACTCTTAAGTCCCATTTTGAAATATTGGCACTTTTTCATTTCTGTAAAACTATTACCAACACTGAAGATTAGTAATGTTTCTAAAGAAAGTGTCATTTTGAATTACTGCATCCAAAGGGGACTGCCAATCAACATTGGATCTATAATTGTGAAGTCGATTTTGGGCCTGATCGTTCATGGATCAACTTATGGGCTTGACCACCCCTCCACAAATTTCTCACTTTACAGTCAGTTTCAAGTGTCCTATGAAAATTGGGAAAATGTACTGCTACCTTGGAAGCCTTTGGACCAAACTGAGAGATTCCCAATTTTTTAAGATGAAAATGACATGGCAATTATAGTAGATGAAGCATCTCATAATTCACTGCCAGTTCAATCCTTAGTCCCTGATAAGTCTTTGGTGTTCGTGCGCTGAATCAAGAAATTAGAAAATGAGGTAAAAAATGTCAAGAATGCGATTAATAATATCTCTGATTTCCTCGATCATCTAGACTAGAGGATGAAGGAACATTTTGAGCACTCTGGACATTTAGAAGATAGTTTAATACGATTGATGAGGAGGATGAAGTTAATAGAAGAGGATTCCACTGAATAATTTCCATTCTGACCCTTCTATAACCTCTTCGTTCATGTGCAATCAATGGGTGATCTCAGAGGAGAATCGAGTGCCGAGTTTGAGGATTAGTAGATTTATATTACTATTTATCTATCTATTTATGTATTTCAATTTAAACTTTGCATTTGCTTTTCTTTAGAATTGTGCTTTTAGATCTCTGTATAGTTGAGACTAAGCATAGAATGTTTTGTTTTCAGCATTTTGAGTGTTGTAGCCTGGATTGCAACGTTAAATTAATGTATTGAGGTTGAGAAAATACCAAACTTAGGTGTGTTATGTAACGTACATTGTACCCCTTGGAATTTATATATAAATGCAATGTTTTTTTGTTGTGAAAGTTTATATGTGCTAAGTTCATCATTTAGTCACTTAAAATTATGTCTATAATGATTAAAAAGATATCGTTAAGGCTTGGAATTGATCGAAATCGCAAAAATCTGAAATTTGGACAAAATCAATAGAGCCTGCCGACGGCGCCCTCGACGCCGCCTACGGAGAGATTTTCCCGAGACTTAGGATTTTGATTCTAATTCAGCGCGCCGATGGCGCTATCAACCCCGCCGACGGAGAGCTCACAAAAAGCCACATTTAACTGTGATTTTGACCATCCAACTGCGACTAGTCATCATCCCCTTCCTCCTAAAAATGCCATTTTCGGCATAGGGCTTGAAGATCTTGGATTGGGAGACGATTTCAAGGCTTTTTCACACCGGATTTAATCATCTCTAGGTAAGAGCTTCACTCCAAACTAAAAATATTTGATTTTCACCATGGATTTCTTCAACATTGAGGAGATCCAAAAAATTTGAGAATGTGAAGAAAATTTCGAAAGAAATTGATGGATCTTAATGTTGAACTCTTAGAATTGCTATTGGAAGCCATGATTAGCTTATTTAAAGTAATTTTTGGAATTTTTCTATAATTTGATTAGATTGAAATGGCTCCACGTCAAAAGAGAAGAATTGAGTTCGACTATAATTTGATTAGATTGAAATGGCTCCACGTCAAAAGAGAAGAGTTGAGTTCGACGAGTTTTCGCTTCGTCAATGCGATGACTCAAACAAAATACTTCCATATTTAAAAGAAAGAAGTGCATACAAGATCGAGTTTTTGAAAGTCCGAGAGGAGAAATCGATCGAGTTATTAACGAGCGAAGGTGGGAAAACTTTTGTTACACCACCAATAAAGCTGATTCAAATGTTGTGAAGGATTTCTACTCCAATTTTATTTATTCTGATGACAGAATCGTTCAAGTGCATGGATTTTCTGTTGAGTTTACTGCTGCCCGCATCAACACTTATTATAAAGTCACAAACTCTTATATCTGCCAATATGAATCTTTAAGTACGATGGAAGGCCCCCTTAATGATGTGATTAATTTTTTGACTGATGGGAAAGGAACATGGAAGATAAAGCAGCAAGAACAGATAATTTTTTCTGCTTCCATGTTGAATGACACCTCTAAGGCGTGACACTATTTCATTTCCTCTACTCTGTTACCTACCTATCACCATAGTGAGGTAACTAAGGATAGAGCTATTCTGAATTTTGTATTCAGAATAGTAGAACTATAAATGTGGGGAGAACAATTCATAAGAATATATTGACTACGGCGAGGAGTGAGACTAGTGGAGGTCTAGGACATCCTGGACTTATTTATGCAATTTACAAACTTTCTGGAGTAGAGATTGGAGATCAAGAATGGGTTTATCCTATGAAACCCATTAGTAAAGCTAATTTGAAAACTTATGAATCCCATTAATGGGTTTATCCTATGAAACCCATTAGTAAAGCTAATTTGAAGACTTATGAATCCCATGAGAAATCGAGAACTGGGAGTAGAAGTCAAGAACCTTCTATTAGTAGAGACATTCCCTCTACAAGCTATGACCTTCCACCTTCTAGTTCCCCTACCCTCTCTGATTTGATGAATGAGTTGACCTTGCAGCGGAAGCATAGAATTGATAAAGTAAAGGATTAGAGGTTTAGAACGTCGACACGACTATGATAGTGAGTACCTTCAGAGACATTCAAATTTTGAGGTAGATTATTATGAAGCTCAGGCCCGACACTACAGAGGTGAGCCTGATGTTACTTTTCCAAAGTGCCCCCGGTATACTCAGTATCATCCTGATCCACATGCTGATCAATGCGATGAGATATAGCTTGGGATTTTGATATTTAATGAAATTGATGTACTTATATTGGTATTTTTATTTTTGTGATCTTTTGTAATAGAAATGGATGTTTGTGTATTTGAACTTTCATTTTTATTATTCTGTGTACTTGGATAATTTTAATTTTTGTTAAAAAGTTAGTGTTATAGTTAAATGTGCATGTGTAGTTTAATAGATGTTGATTAGTATTGTGGATTTTAATGTAATGTGATTTTATTTCACATTTTAGTTTTAATTGTTTAGTATTGTGGTTGTGTTAAGAGATGTTCTTCTTGTTTAATGTTTTAGTTTTATACTTATTTGAAAATTTCATTACCCAGAAATTCCTCTAATGATTTATATGTGTAGAAAGCTCCTAATATTACAGACCAGGTGAAGTAAAAATTTGAGAAGGCCTACAAAAATTTCAGAATGATGAAAATGACTACAATACTGAGGTATGATTTATATTTATAGTTTTTCTTTCCACCTGTATTATTTCATATTNATGAAGCCATAAAAATGTTTAAGAAATTATGATGATCTTTTCACTTTGATCTTAATTTACTTTCAATATGGTCAATTAATTTGTTAAAATATGTTGAGTTTTACAACTAAAGTGAAGATTACATCCAAGAATTGGGAGGTCAAAGCCCTTAGAAATTGGGTGCAAATAAATAGGGAAATGAAATTATCGGGCATAGAATTGGAGATTTTGGAGGTCAAAGCCCTTGGAAGTTGGGTGCAAATAAATAAGGAAATAAAATTATCGGGAGTAGAATTGGAGATATTTGATTTGTTAAAATATGTTGAGTTTTACAACTAAAGTGAATATTACATCCAAGATTCAGGGATAAATTTGTTAAAATATGTTGAGTTTTACAACTAAAGTGAAGATTACATCCAAGATTCAGGGAGTAATTTGTTAAAATATGTTGAGTTTTACAACTAAAGTGAAGATTACATCCAAGATTTAGGGAGGAAACTTGGTGATTGTAGAGTGACAAACTAAAATCCTTAATTCGGTCCTATCATTTGGGTGTTGAAGTGTAGATGTTAGAGGTCAAAGCCCTTGGAAGTTGGGTGCAAATAAATAGGGAAATAATATTATCGGGCATAAAGATCAAAGCCCTTGGAAGTTGGGTGCAAATAAATAGGGAAATATTATTATCGGGCATAGAATTGTAAAAGCCCTTGGAAGTTGGGTGCAAATAAATAAAGAAATAATATTATCGGGCGTAGAATTGGACCAAGCCCTTGGAAGTTGGGTGCAAATAAATAGAGAAATAATATTATCGGGCGTAGAATTGGAGCTCTTGGAAGTTGGGTGCAAATAAATAGGGAAATAATATTATCGGGCGTAGAATTGGAGATTTTCAAAGCCCTCGGAAGTTGGGTGCAAATAAATAGGGAAATAATATTATCGGGCGTAGAATTGGAGATTTTAGATTAGAAGTTGGGTGCAAATAAATAGGGAAATAAAATTATCAGGCGTAGAATTGGAGATTTTAGAGGGAAGTTGGGTGCAAATAAATAGGGAAATAATATTATCGGGCATAGGGAGGTTAAGCCCTTGGAAGTTGGGTGCAAATAAATAGGGAAATAATATTATCGGGCATAGATTTGGAAACCTTGGAAGTTGGGTGCAAATAAATAGGAAAATAATATTATCGGGCGTAGAATTGGAGATTTCTCTTGGAAGTTGGGTGCAAATAAATAGGGAAATAATATTATCGGGCGTAGAATTGGAGATTTTCAAAGCCCTCGGAAGTTGGGTGCAAATAAATAGGGAAATAATATTATCGGGCGTAGAATTGGAGATTTTAGATTAGAAGTTGGGTGCAAATAAATAGGGAAATAAAATTATCAGGCGTAGAATTGGAGATTTTAGAGGAAAGTTGGGTGCAAATAAATAGGGAAATAAAATTATCGGGCGTAGAATTGGAGATTTTAGAGTGAAAACTAAAATCCCTAATTCGGTTCTATCGTTTGGGTGCTGAAGTGTAGATGTTAGCCCTCATGTGAGGGGAACATGGGAGCTCTGANTTGGCCAACTGATTTGTTAAAATTTGTTGAGTTTTACAACTAAAGTGAAGATTACATTTAAGATTCAAGGAAGTCAAAGCTCTTGGAAGTTGGGTGCAAATAAATAGAGAGATATTATTATCGAGCGTAGAATTGGAGATTTTAGAGTGAAAGACTAAAATCCCCAATTCGGTCCTATCATTTGGGTGCTGAAGTGTAGATGTTAGCCCTTAGGCGAGGGAAACGTGGGAGATACGAAGTGTGAGCCGGTATCCTCCCAGCCTAGCCGCAGATTTAGAAAACAAGCATATGATTAGTCAATGTTATTTATGTCTGGAGCAAAGGGTAAATAATAAGTATGCTCCTATTTGGCACAATATAATTTGAACCAATTCACTTTATCCATTTACTATAATTTCTTGACAAGGAGAAGGATGCTTTCTTATATATTGAATATCAAATTTAAACCCTCCTTACATTAGTTATTATTAGTTAGTAAAATTATCCATTTATTTCAATTGCCTATTAGTGACAGATAAACAAATTGAACGTCGTTGTATCTATTAGTGATAGATAAGCAAATTGAACGTCGTTGTTGTGATTAAAGTCCTAATAGATTAACATCATTCATTATTTAATAGTTATTAAAATTATATATTTTTTACAATTTCTTATTAGTGACAGACAAACAAATTGAACTTTGTTGTTGTGATTAAAGTATTGCTTTTTCTAAAATCTTAGTTCGTAATTCTAAACTACTCNAAGCCTAAATGCAAATTCAGTAAACAAGGGTAGGATTAGTGAACGTTCTTTATGTCTGGACTAAAGAGTAAAGAATAGGTATGCTCCTATTTGACACAATATAAATTGAACTAAATCACTTTATCCATTTACTATATTTTCTTGACAATGAGAAGGATGCTTTCTTACATATTGAATATAACAATTAAACCCTCATTAGTATAATTAGTTATTTAATAGTTATTAAAATTACATATTTATTTCAATTGTCTATTAGCTGACAGATAAAAAATTTGAATTCCATTGTTGCGATTGAGTATTGATTTTCTAAAATCTTAGTTCGTAGTTCTAATATTACTCCTTGTGGGATCGATATCTAGGACTCCATTAGAGCTCTATATTACTTGAGCGATACGTATACTTGCGTTGATAAATGTGACTTTACAATTATTGAATATTTTATACACACATCTTTATCGAATGTATAACCGTTACTAAGTTTTTGGTGTAGTTGCTGAGGAATTAAGTCTTTTAGCAATAGTATTAAATACTTATCTTTTTAAGCATATATAAAGTTGCTGTCACTTATCAGTTAACGTCAATTTGAGGGGGGTTGTCAATCAGGAAGGACGAAAATCAGGCAGCTAAATTAAGTTATATAATTAGATGCTTCCTTATTTCCAATATCTTTATTCTTATTTATTTCTCTTTTAGCTCAATATTTAGATTAGGAATATGTATTATTAAGTTACCTAAAATAGATTGCAAAAGTATTATTTAATCGAATGAAAGCAAAGGGGAAAAAGAATCGAGCCTATTCAGTATTCAGTCTATTTCTNAGTTCGCAGTTCTAAATCACTCCCTGTAGGATCGATATCTAGGACTTCATTAGAGCCCTATATTACTTGAGTGATACGTATACTTACGTTGATAAGTGTGACTTTATAATTATTGAATATTTATTAAGTCCATATTATCTTATATTTTAAGCATATAAAAAGTTGTTGTCAGCTAGCACGTTGTAGTCTACTTTGTATGATCCTCTGACATTATCTTGATCATGTGGTTCTTCCACTGGTGGNGTACTCTCTGTGGGATCAATATCTAGGACTCCATTAGAGCCCTATATTACTTGAGCGATACGTATACTTGTGTTGACAAATTTGACTTTAACATTATTGAATATTATATATATATACATCTTTATTAAATCAAACATATTAAGTGTGACTTTACACTCTATTAGAGCCCTATATTACTTGAGTGATACGTATACTTGCGTTGATAAGTGTGACTTTACAATTATTAAATATTTTATACATCCATCTTTATCGAATCTATACGTTGATAAGTGTGACTTTACAATTATTGAATATTTATTAAGTCCATATTTATCTTGTATTTTTAATTTGACTTTAACATTATTGAATATTATATCTATACATCTTTATAATCATATATATATATATATGCCTTTACAATTATTGAATATTTTATACATCAATCTTTATCGAATCTATAACTGTTATTAAGTTTTGGTACAGTTGCTGAGGAATTAAATCTTTATTACATCCATATTTATCGAATCTATAATTGTTATTAAGTTTTGGTACAGTTGCTGAGGAATTAAATCTTTTAGCATATTTATATTTTTTAACCATATATAAAGTCGCTGTCACGTTTTTGGCGTAGTTGCCGGGGAGTAAAAAAGAATCACAATTATAGTAAGAGACAAATTAGGATTATTAGAAAATTTTTTACTTGAATTGCAACTTTTTTTCATATTTAGTTAATTATTTTACTGTGTACTGATTTCAAATTGTATGCATAAATTTGGACCTGAAAATATTATACCATCTGATTCAGATTTAGAATGCACTTTTAGAAAAATTTGAAGATTGGGAAGAGAACCTAGAAATTTTGATACAATGGAAAACAACATTAACAATCAAGGAATAGAAAATGAACACCAACCTAGACCCCTACGAGATTANTTCCTTAAGTTAACTTTTGGGATTTCTTCTTCTTGAGATATCATCGTTGAATCTTTTGGTGTCTTTTCCTCTTCGTCGGAAAGATCTAAGTTGATGGCAAGCGGTGTACCATGATGCTTGAGAATTGGCTCCTCATTATCAGTGTTGTCGTAAGCTATATTAGTGATGTCTTCTTTGGACTTGACAACGAGCTCATTAGACTCGCGTATGATCTGAGGATCGCTTTGGGGATCGAGATCAAAGCTAGATCAGCCATAATCAATTACGTTATCATCAGAAACAGTAAAAACATTGCTGAAATCACAATCCTTATATTCATATGACCCCGGAGGGATAAAAAATTATCATACAAAGTCACGGGTTCGAGGATTTTTTTTCCCTAAATACGAGACAACCAATCTAGTAGAGGTAGCCCCTATCCTACCCCCTGTGCTATTAGTCTTTGTAGTGACACTTTTCTTCTTCTTGTTCTTTGTTCTTGACGATAACGAATCTCATGGAGAAATCTTCATCTCGGGCTTGGTATGTTTTGGGCTCTAAATGGAGGCTTGTTTTGACGTAGCCTCGATCTTGTTCAGTATTTTCTTGGATGATCTGCTCCATACCTCATTCCATTCTTCTTTAGTATTTGTAGAAGCTTGTTTTGATGAATCATGTATTTGATTAAGGACCCTCTTGAGTTCATCCCAAGTTGTACTCCATCCATCTATTCCGACATATATGGATCAATCAGGGAGATTGACTCAGTTGAAATCATGTTTATGGAACCTTTTTCAAGTTATCTCAAATACACCTCTGAGATTGTTATTTTCTCTTCTATGAGGATCTTCTCGAGCCAGTCTTTGAAGCTGAAGCACTTTTCTATTGTGTGCCCAAGCAATTGGTGGTATGGGCAATAATTTGGTTCATTCTTCTTATCCAGCTCTTCGGGCTTCTTTGGCTCTAGTATTTTAAATTCTGGTTTCTTCATCAGACTTCTGAATTTTAGGTACAGCTTCATCCTTGAAGGAATACACAACTTTCTATAGCTCCAATAGAGATATTCTTTTATCCCCTGTTCGAGGTGCTCCTTCTTGAGGTGGCTGCTGTTTGGATTTATTATTTTGTTTCTAAGAGGACTGACTATGTTCTTCTTCATATATTTTTCTTGGCTGCTTTTTTTTGTCGACGGTCTCCACTACTTTGGATTTCTTTTCAAACACTTTGGCTACCTTAGATTTTTCATGTGACACCATGTGCTTTATTTCTTCTTGAATACTGCTGGCTCTGCTGAGTAATTTCTTGAAGGATTTAATGGTGAGTCCCTTAAGCATGAAAGCTACTAACCCAAGAATGCCCTTGAGTAGAATTTCAATCGCATGATGTTCATGTAGTTGAGGTTCATATTTCATGCTAAGGTTTCTCCACCTCAAGTATAGTCCACTAAAGTTTTGTTAGACTTTTGCTTTTCCATCATGAGCTATCCGATAGACAGATGGTGTTGTGCCACAGAAAATCTTTTTACAAACAGTTGTTCCAATTCAGAAAATATTTTGACTGACCCGTTGGGCATAGTAAGCGTACCAGTCGAAAGCAATTCTTGACAAGATGCTGACAAACTGCTGGCAGAGTAGAGCTTCATTATTTCCTGCATTGCCACAGCTAGCTCGGAAATACGCTATATGCTGTCTGGGATTTCCAGTCCCGTCGAATATTTTGAAGTTTGGGGCCACAAAACTCTTGTAGAAAGGCATGGCATCGAACTCCTCTGGGTAAATTCTACCCTTCAAAATTGATGTACCGCCCTTGGATTGAGTTAAGGCGTCCCACACTTGTTCAACCATCTGCTTGAACTCCTTTTCTGGCATGGCACTAGATGGAGAATCTTTCTTCGGTTGCTCATCTTTGTTTGTTAAAATAGCCTCTTCTTTCATCTGTAATGTGTATGATTTATGGCTGATTAATCACTGGAGAAGCCAATTGTGGTGCCTGTGATTGCCCATGAATGGTGGCCATGGCGGTCATAGCTGCAGTCATCTCTTCTATTCTTTTCTTCAATAGACTAACCTGCTCATCTCTTAGGAAGATAACCCTACGTAGCTCATCTACGGCATTCTCTTTAGTGTGAGGTTGAACCTCGTGCACAGACGTGGTGGCTCTAGTTTCGATTACATGGACATCCATGAAATCTTCCTCCAAATAATCATTGTAATCAAAATCTTCATTATCGCTATTGACGGAAACTCTGTGCTCTTTAGCTAACTCAAAAATCTCAATCTTGAGTTTCTCAACTTTCTCTTCAATTACCGATTCCTTCATTGGTTTAAGATATGGAGGATCTTGATGGACATCCTCTACTTGTTCCTTCATCTCAGTGGCTATTGTCGCGAAGATGTCAGATATCTCAGATCTTGGTTTCATTTCCTGTTTTTGTCCCGCGGGCTCAATGGACTGTATCGGTGCAGCAACCTTAGGTATCCATACCTTTTTCTTTTTCAACAATGATGTCTCAGAACAGAGCGTCTTAGTAGAAACATCGGTATGTCAAGGGAAAGTATGCTCCACATGGTGTAGACTGGGTACAGTGTCAGGTAAGCGTCTCATCTTTGCCTTTGGGATGGTGGAAATATCTTCATAATGGGAGATGGGTAAGATTTTTGGACCTAGTCTCGACTTAACCGATCAACGACCAGCGGTCTTGGTGGCAGTATAATCAGTAGTAATCACTGCGGTATCAATTATGTTCCCTAAACGGAACCAAACGGGGATGCGAGTAGGTGGCACTCCAGCTCTCTTGTGGGACTGTCTGGCGGATTTAACACCCTTCAAAATTTCCTTCTTCATGCGAGGAGAAATTGCATCTCCCACTCATTTAAGTAACTTGCTAACTGAACATCCTTATTTGGTAGCAAGTCTTCTGAAAACTTCACTAACTCGAGTGATAGGAGTGAACTTCTTCCCCTCCCCACTGTGTCCATGAAGTGACGGCAATGCGGCAGGGATCCTTCGGATACTCTCATATCTATCGGTATCTGACTGAGGATGGAACCTACTTCCTCACAGGAGTGGATGAATTTATGTAACACTTCTTCAACTTGTTGAGGCTCCTCCTCAATGGGTGTCTTCTCAGGAGCCTGGGCTTTGACGACACTACAAACCTTTCTGTTACAATTCCTCCTTTGAGTCGGGTCAGCAGTACAGTCCTCAAATTTGATCCGATTTCAAACACAGGTGGTGGGACAGTTAATCCCTCAGTCGGATCCTAAAAAATCATCACTTATTTCCCCTTAGCAGCAATGGGGCTAGCAGCTTTGACAGGTGTCGCGACGGCAGTAGCTTTAGACTTCTTGCAGGCAGGGAAGTCTTGAAGGAAGTTCAGGTTGAATTCTTCAGACGGCTCTTGCATTTCTGGAGTGGTGATCTTCATTACAACAAACGGGGCTTTCCCGAGGATGACCTCGAGATCTTCAAATCAAGCTTAGAATTTGATGGTGGGAGCGATGTTACAGGCGCTACGGTCTGTTGGCAGGTTGCAGGAAAAGGTTAGCGTTGGGTAAGCCATTGCAGCGGTCTTTAAAAATAGAAAGTTTCTGGGTCAGCTATATGGCCAAAAAAACTTATAATTTCTAGTGCAAATGCTGAAAGTAGAGGTTGATTTGTAGACCAGGCAGGTCTTAATTTAAGGGCATTTCAAAATCTTTGTTTAAGAAAAAAGTGTTAAATTAACATTAAAAATTTTCAAAGTGTGCGCAGCACAACACATTTTGGTTTAATTTACGGAATAGCAAATCAAATTTGGATGGGAGATGTGAAGTATTTAGGACCCAGTGAAGAACCTATTTAGTGGTAGAAAAATGTCCAGGTGGAACTAGTCCACCGATACACCTATTGGGGGTCCAACCCCACAGGAAAGTTTAGGGAGTCCTTACTGGCCTTCTTAACCCCTCTGTTCAAAGATGGATGAACAGCTAGTCCTGAAGTCCAAGAAGTTAGTTGTACTTTCCCAAGATAGAAATGGGTAAAGTATGCCAAGGGAAGAAGGGTAATTTGGTTCAAGAGGGACATGAACACATTACCAATGTGTGAAAATAATATTTCTTGATTTGTTTGGAGAGAAAAACTTATCCCCAACGGAGTCACCAAAAGCTGTCTGCTCTATTTTTTGTTGGTAGGGAGTTGCCCGTAAGAAGTTGTCGGTCACTGGAATCGAAATCTCGTTGCCCGACTCGGAAAGACGTTGAAGTTTAGAATAGTATGAAATCAAACTGACCCCATATTTTTCATAGTTTAAATGAAATAGTACTATACCTCAAACCCTGTATCTATCCCGAAGGATAAACACAAGACTTGAGAATGAGGCTCAATCAAATAAACTAAAAAAAGTATGACATCCGTCTGGTCTGCGAAAACTTTGTATTTGCTGACAAGTTCCCCTATATATTATAAAGGATTAAATAGGGTTTTTTTAAGCTGGGTTCAGACATGCTTCCTATAAGGGCAACCCCCTATAGTTAATTACATCTTAAATGACCAAATTCACCTAAGAAGACTCTCGATAAAAAATCAAGAAATATTATCTTCAAGGAATTTCAAAGGGTATGACTCTTCAATGAGATCAGACGTAGAGGTGTGAAAGGGGATTGGTTCAAATTTGGAACATTTTGTTGTAGAATCCAAAGGAGGAAGAACTAGAGGATGTCATGGATCCAAAGGAGAACCCTGGTGACTTCCCAAGCTATCATAATGTTTGGCTTCAGTTTTAAGAAGAAAAATTTAAGTGTTTCATCCTGCCTATTTTATTAGTTAGGGCTTACATTCGTGTGAAACGATTATACAAATGCCTGGAAGATGTGAGGGTTTAAGTCGTTACAAACGACAACCTCAGAATCCTAAGACGAGTTAAGGCTTATATTATATAACAGGGCTATACAAAGCCCTAAAGAGAAGGTAAGGATTTACGTTGCATATGCAAGCAACCTCGAAGTCCTATGGCTTTGTTGTTTAAGTCTAAGGAAGGAAGATTGGCTTAGCTCAGGAAGACAGGTTTTGCTGTTGAAGATGGCCGTGCTGCCCACCATACTAGCTCCAAGCTCCTTACCGCGACGAGTTTGAGTTTTCTAGTGTGTCAAGTTATAATGTCAAATTAAGTGGCCCTATAGTTAAAGTTCTTTAAATTTTATGGGGGTATATTAAAGTTGATTGGAGCGACACCGGTTACAATCCTACGATTCCCTCTTTCTGGCACCATTATTTTTTATTGGATTCACTTAGTCCAAATGAACTTACTAAACTCAACTTAATGAGTTCGATTTCATTTAGCCAAAAGCCTCGTTAGCAACCGTAGGTTACCTCCTTCAAGGGATTCCCGATCATCCCTAGAGACATCTTAATTTAGTTGTAGTTGTAGTTTTGTGTAATGTTTGTGATTAAATTTTGAGTTGTTTTATATTTTGAATGTTGTGGGGTGAATTTTATCTTGGTTGATTTTAGTTTTAGTTTTGATTTTGGTTATGTGGCTATCCTGATAGTTTTAGTTTTCATGCAGGGTGGCGTTGTTGTTTAGCATGCAAATTTGCAGGTATATAAGTATATTATGAAAGTACAAGAAAGATAATGCTGAAAACTATAAAAGCGTACCTGACGAGTCTTCTCATTCCATCATCTGAAACTTAAAATGCATGTTAAGGCAGTTTATATGAAACAGGGAAGTAAAATCTTGACGACCTATCTAACCCTAAATCATATCTTAGTGTGTCCTTAGGAGTTTACTTAAGGATGATTTTGTTAGGAAAAGCATTTTAAGTTAGTAGATCTTCATGGTATCCAATAGATATAGAGAAAGAAGCAGGTTCATGCAACTCTCTCTCACCGCCTGATGGAAAATTCCGAGTTCTTTTAAACTTATTATGTTGCTTAATAAGTCATCTTGTAAATACCCTTAATGCTCAATGAACATTGATGTCTCAATTATCCCTAAGACTAGAGTAATTACCATCTGTAATTTAATTTTGAAAATTATGTGGGTGAAGACCCTTAAAGAGGCAAGTTAGTGTTGTTGGAACACTTAGCCAAATTCTACTTGGCCTTGCAGTGTTCGAAAGATTTTCTAATTTTCAAATATGTTTACTTTCCTAATCCTCATTTAAATGAGACTTGGTTTAGCCTAAGTCACTACTAAGCCCTTAAGACCTAGGTGAGTGTCTTAATTAGTTTTGAAAATGTTAAGCTTTAGGTGGTTATAATTCATGATTTGAATTTTATTTGAAAATCAAAATAGGGGTAGTTAAGCTTTAGGTGATCATGATTCATGATTTGAATTTTATTTTAAAAATCAAAATATGGGTATTAAATTGATTAATTATTGACTTCAAAAGTCATACCCCTAAGTCCTATATTCATTTTATTTTAATAAACTTCAAAATTTTAATAATTTAGAAATTTATTAACTTATCTTTTTCAATTCAGAGAGTTAGATTGGTTTCTAACTCCTTGTGTTTCAAACATCAAATAAATTGATTAAGATAAGAGGTTACCCATTTCCCTTTTTAAATTAAGCCTAAATATTAATTAAGGCTAAATTTCCAAAATTACACATTTGGCCCTAAGGTAATTAAGCCTAATTGTTAATTAAGACTAAATTTCCAAAATTACACATTTGCCCCTAAGGCTTTATCACTTCATAATTTTTCAAGTTCAATTAAAATGACTTTGAAGCTTTTATCCTACCTCATTAATGGGTCAATTAAGACATCAGAGGAGAAAATGTGATTTTTCAAAATTTAATTTAATTGACATAATTATTTTCATGCAAAAATAGGATTTTTCAAAGAAAATTCCTAACTTGACCAAGGTGACTCCTAATCCCTTAAAATTTCCGGAGGTAGACCTAAACCATAGAAGTCTTTGGACCAAGTGTCATGATTTTTGAATTTTATGTGAATTTTAAGAACTATTTTAAGTTCTGAGATATTTATTAAATATAAAATATTTTAAATGGAGAAAATTAAGTTTTGTAGTTTTGAGAAGTTTCCCTATAAACAGAGAACTCAGAGGAGAATATTTTATATTTTTATGAATTTTATTTGATTTATTGGAATTATTTTTAGAGATTTTTAATGATTTAAATATTAAAAATAAGCTAAAAATCAAATTTTTATTTTTAGAAAATTCCCCTGATCACAAAGAACTCAAAAAATAAGTTTTTATAAATTTTTTAATTATATTTTGATTTTTAAAAATCGTTTAAATTCCAAAAAATGATGTTTATCTTTAAAAATCAATTTAAGTTATCAAAAGTACACAAAATATTTTGAAATTTTTATAGTGAGTTCTCTGGATTAGGAACCACTGTGGACATAAAAAATCAATTCATTTAAATGTTTATTTTTTCCAAAATTAATTATCTTAATGATTTAAGGATTGTAAAAATTAGGTATATTTTAAATGACTTGACCCATGAAATTATTTTCAAAAGCTTCTCTCGTCATGGGGGACCTTCCAAAAGTTTCTTGAAATTTTCTAATCAATATGCTAATTTCCATGATTATTTTAAGAAAAATAATGTGCAAAGACTTGAAACATATGGATCTCTGTATAAGGACTTTCTTTAACTTTAGAAAAATCAAAGGATATTTCCCTTGACAGAGGCTACAACATGTCAAAATTTCAAGCCAAGGTGATGTGTCAATATGAATGAAGAATCAAATGATTCATAACAGTGTTTAATTAATTAAAAATAAAATATGCATCAAATGGATTTGAAATTCATTCTATATTGTTCTCCTCTATTCATTGAGAAAGTGGGTATTTTAATTTTATTTTTGTGATTTTTCTACACAAAGTTATGAATTTTCTAAGTTAGGGGTATTTAAATAATTTGAATAAGCCATATTTATCTATTTAAACCACGCGTGCTGACTAGATTCTAGGCAGCTCTAAAGTCATGTGTGTCGCGCTCTGGTTGGATGCCGCCCTTCACGTAACCGCTGACTCGGCCCGCAGTTTATATCCTAAAGCGATGTCCGGCTCGATCTCCTCTGTCCACTCGTTACACGCTTGATCAAACGACTCCACGTCATCATCCAAGTTAGAATGATCACATGAGCGTCCATACTAAAACCTTAAGATCTCAGCCTAGACTCAACCAAATCACTTTGGGTTTGATCCTATGGGCTCGTCTAAGTGAGACGAACACATCCATACAACAATCAAGCAATCAAATTAACTCTAAGAAAATGGAGAATCAAAATAGGCTCGGGAGGAGGTGAGGTTTTATAACTTTGCTCTGAGAAGTGAAGCTTCAATCAGAAGGTCTTGGCATGTTTGTTGGGGTCCAAGGAGACTAGGGATTGAGTCCCTGGTCTTGGTATAAGGCCTATGTGTGGATTCGACCAAGCTCAAATTTGGGTGTTGGTCTAGAGCTATGGTAGAGGCTCTGTGGAAGAGGGATTTGATGGGGCTTTATATTCTTTCACTATTGTGAAGGTTTGGGTGCAGTTAACTTGGGTTTGGTGGACTGCAGAGGTATATTAGGTTTTTTCCTAGTTTCTGGCAAGGTTTCAAGCTCAAAATTGAGCTCTGGCAGTGGGAATTGGTGGGGGAAAATAGTTGGAATGCACTGAGGGGATCTTAGGGAAGCTCTGTGAGAAGTTTGGAGAGGCCTCTCTAAGAAAACTTCAGCACACTTCCCATGGCCTTGAAGGTGAGTTTTTATAAAAAATGGCCATGCGGTGGCCCTCTGGGCATAAGTTTGGGTGCATTGTCGTGCTTAATTGGAGGGCAGAGGAGCGCCATCAATTAATTTGGCTGAGTTGGCCTCTAGGTTTGATTTGGGTGAGGTGTCATGGGGGTGGCTCTTGGTTTTGAGTTTTTCCAGCCAGTGGGCTGGCCAAGCAGCCAGGAGGAGGTGAGTAGGAGCTCAGGGAACCTAGGAGAATATCTCACACTAATTTAGTGCAATGTTACCTAGTTTTGGTAAGGATGTCTTAAGCACATGCATTTTTGGAAATAATATCCCTTGATTTGGGAAAACTTTGGTACATGACTTAATTTAGGTGGTTTCATGGTGTTTGCACTGGTCACTAGGTCCAACTAATGGTTGTGGTGGAGTTAATTTGAGGACTTTAGGGTGGTTAGGTCACATTTAGTGTATGGGTTCAATGTGGGTTCAAGTGATCAAAGCTTAGGTTTGGGCTAGTTTATCCATGTCAAATGACCCAAATAAATGTTGTATTTGGTATAGAGGATCTTAAAGAAAACCTTTGGTGAAAGAACAAAGTGGTTTTGAGCTCAATTGAAGGGTCAATTTGAGGGAATTTTGAATTTTAGTCAATTTGATCATGTTGGGCTAGGCTTAGGCCTAGCTTGGGTTAGCCTTGGGCTAAGTCAAAATTTATTATTTTAAATGGTCAATAGTGACCCTATGAAGAGTTTTCAACATGAATTGGGTGCCAATTTGGAGGTTAAGGCAATCAATTGGGTGACATTTGGGGACTTAGCCAATTTGGGGCTAAATTTGGGAATTTTGGATTTAGGCCAAAATCAAATGGATGGACTTAGCCAATTTGGGGCTAAATTTGGGAATTTTGGATTTAGGCCAAAATCAAATGGATTTGAGGATTCACCAAGGCCAATTGATGGTTGATTTTAATGTATACGGATTTTATAGAGGTTTTAAAATATTAATTTAGGCCAATTGACTAAGCTAGAGGTTCAATTTGGTAAGATTAGGTCATATGGTCAAAATTGAGGTTTTGATCTACATCAAAATTAGGCTCAAATCATGGGCCAATTAAGATTAGATTTTGTTTATCTTGGCATATAAAAAGTTAATTTGAGTTTAATATTGGAATTAGGGTCAATTGAGATCAAATTGATGGACATTTGAGTTGAATTTGGGGAAATTTGGGCCATTGAAGGTAAATTTGGGGGTTTGGTTAAAGATGGTAAAATTGGCCAAATTGGGTCATGTGGTAGTTGAGAAAAATGAAATTGGGAATATTTAGGATTTATTGAGATTTTCTGGGAATTTTTGGAATTTTGGGCTATGGATGGGTATCTTGGTAATTTGGGGGTGTTTAGGGGTGAAAGGCCGATATGGGTATTTTTGATAGGATTGGGTAACTAATCACCCTAAATGAGCCATGGAGCAAAGGAAATCCTATTTTGGGTCCTCTATGTACTAGTCTTAGTTAAACCATAGCCCTAGGGCTGCTAGGTTTAGGGGACTATCTACATGAGTATCCCAAAAAGATCAAGGGACCTAGGCTAGAAATTGATTTTAGGGGACCATCTACATGAGTATCCCAAAAGATCAAGGGATCTAGGCTAGAAATTTGAGTCTTAGGGTTATAAGTGAATGTGAGTGTGGATGAGTGTAGTGAGTGCCCTAGCTACAGAACAACATCCAGGGTCAACCCTAAGGTTCAACAGTTCTAAGGGTGACTCTCCTTGAGCTCCCCCATAATGACCCCACCTACTAAGTGCTAGAAGTTAGGATCAATATGTTGAACTTCAAGCTGAGTAAAGAAGAGTGTATAATTTCTCATTGTGAGGGTTCCTTTTCTAGTTTTCTAAGAATAGTCAATAGAAAAGTCCTATGGCGATACCTTAGGCTACTAAAGAGGAAAAACTAAACCTTAACCAAAAGTGAGGCCAACAGTGTCCCTTACGATCTATTGCTTAATGAACTTGCAATTTGCCCAAGTTTTTTCTCAATATTTCTAATTGTAGCTCCTTGAATTTTTAATTGATTACCCATTTGTAACACCACTTCTTTTATAGACAACTTCTTATCCTTAAATTGTGTATTACTATTGAAACCTGGAAGGATAAGTGGATCTATAATTATTATTCCCTTGGTTGTTCCAGTTTCTAAATGAGTTTACTTGGTTGTTCCCCCATTGCTGATTATTATCACTCAAATTGTTATTCCAATTAAAGTTGGGATAGTTCTTCCAACATGAGTTATAATAATTGGAATATGGGTTATTTTGCTTATTATTTCTGGCATTAAAAGTTTCTACTAATGTTTGAGAATCTACCATTTAGCCTAATGAGTTCTCTTCAATCATGGAAATTGGTTGAGAAAAATTCATTCAAAATTAGTTTAACTTCCTTGAAATTGCAGTAACTTGATTTGCTAACATAGTAAATGCATCTGTTTCATGAATATTGGCTACTTTTTTTTGGATTCACCCTCTCAGAAGGCCATTGAAAATTATTGGTAGCCATCTCTTCAAATTAAAGCATAAGTTTCATGAAATGGTTTTGACATCAATGAACCACCAGCAGCAACATCGATAATAGATCTAAGAGAACCAATTAATCCATTATAAAAGGTTTGAATTATTAAACAATCTGGTATAGCATGGTGTGGACACTTTCTTAAGAGTTCTTTAAATCATTCCCAAGCTTCATAAATAGATTCCGCTTCAAACTGATTAAAAGATGTAATATCATTTCTAAGCTTTGCATTTTTTTATGGTGGAAAATATTTAACAAGGAATTTTTGTGCTAAATCACCCCAAGTTCTGATAGATCCAGGTGCTAACGAATTCAACCACATCTTAGCTTTATCCCTCAGTGAGAAAGGAAATAACCTAAATATTATGGCATCATTTGAAACACCATCGTACTTAAATGTAGCACAGAATTCTAAAAAAATTGGTAAGATGTAAATTTGGATCTTCAGTTGGTGATCCCCCAAACGAATTATTTGATACCATTTAGATAACAACATGTTTAAGCTCAAATGAATTAGCCACTACAGTAGGTTTTTGAATGCTACAATGAAGTTCATTTGTAGTAGGGTTGACATAATCTCTTAAAGGTCTAAACTCTTGATGAATTTCAACATTTTGATTATTTTGGTTTGTTTCATCTATAGTAGGGTTGACATAATCTCTCAAAGGTCTAAAATCTTGATGAATTTCAGCATTTTGATTATTTTGGTCTGTCTTGGCATAATCTCTTAAAGGTCTAAATTCTTGATGAATTTTAACATTTTGATTATTTTGGTTTGTCATTTCTAGTAAGATTTTTGAAAATTTATAATTTCTTTGGTTTTTCTGATTTTTCTAATAGTTCTTTCTAATTCCAAGATTTTTAATTTTTTTGGTTTTTTGTGATTTTTCTATTAGTTCTTTCTAATTCGGAATCGTAGGATACTAGTCCTTCAGAACCTGAACTACGCACACACTAAAATAAAATAAAATAAAATAAAACATACAAAATAAGATACAATATTTTAAGTTTAAATAAGACCTTCTAAAAATAGAAATTTACTTAGTTTTCTTCTCCGCCAACGACGCCAAAAATTTGATCCCTGGATAGTTAATGCTTATGGAGAATATAACAATAGTTCTGATGGTATTTTTCACTAATATTTCTTTATTTTGCAACAAAACCAAAAACTTGATTCTGAAAAAAAAGAAAAAATTTAACTTTTTAATTTATATATATTTATATTGGGACACTACGCAAGTATACGTATCGTTATCAAATGATATAAGACTTTTTGATTAAGACTTGAATATCGAACCCACAGGGAAGATTATACAATATGCACTTTTTAGAAAGTTTTTCCATTTTTAAAAGGATAATTAAACTAAAAATATTTTTTGCAGGAATTTAAAATTTAAATATTTATGATATTTTTGATATTTTAATGAAACAGTAACAACTAATAAGATAACTAAAGTTTTTGTAGAAGAAAAGTATTTAATATGAAATTATATTTCTTCTTATCATAAATCAGTAATAAGTATAAGAATTCTGTTGTGAAAGTATGCAAGTTGTGTTGTGCCAAATAGAAGCAATAATATTATTTACCCTTACTAGAGTTGTTATAAAAAACATTGACTAATTTAAAGTTAGAATAGTTCTGAAGACTGGTTAGGTAAGAAAGATACTAGCTCTCACTCTAGAGTTCCCTCAATTCCCTCCACTTGTGGGCTAACATTCTCGTATCAGAACCTAAAACAATAAACCAAGTTGGGGGCTTTAACCTGTCATTTTAAAGTCCTCTAACTCTACACCCTTCAATGAATATTTCCCTATTTATTTGCACTCAAGATCTTCATAACTCTACACCCATCAATGAATATTTCTGTATATTTTTGCACTCAATCATATGAATTACATTCTCATTCATACAACCTCATGTTATTCTTTTCAATTTTTGACTGAGAAAATACCAGCCCGGTTCTTACATGTTCTCACAACAAATTTTAACATCTCGATTGGCCAAATTTAGAAGTAAATGAAGTGCATGGATTTAAATCATCACAACTTCTTCCAACATTAAAGATCAATACTCTCCACANAATGTCCTTCTAAAGCGAGCGACGGGATTTTGATTCTGGCAGTCGACAACTTCCAATGGGCAACTCCTCTAACCAAAAATAGTGCTGACACTCTACCTTCCTTTTAATGAGCCCCTTTAAGCCCTATCGCTCCTTTGACTTCGTCAATTTCATTTCGACGGCCTAATGATGATGAGCTGCTGCCCATTTGGGATACGACTATTTGTCATCTGCCCTTATGGACCGGATGTGCTTTAACATGTTGGGATACCCCTATCAAGATAATTTATGTTTTTGTGTGTGCTTTGTATGCCAATGAGTCGCTACCCATTTGGGATGTGAGAGAATCACTATCTGCCTTATAGCTTAACATGAGCATTGAAGCATCAGGACTTTTCCCACACAGAATAACCTCCCTTTGATTGCCTATATCTCAGGTTTAAGATAATATAAAGCAAAACTCCTTTTATTGAGAGTATTATTGGGTAGCACCAAAGATGTAATTAACCAGTAGGAACACGTTCCTTTGGGAGTGCTCTTGACCCAGAACAGGAACATACACTTGACTCTCTATTATGGGTAGTCTACGTACATACTTCTTTTGTGGATATCGCTCCAGGTTGCATTCGTCCGATATTGTTTGGGCAGACATTCTTGACCTATCCTTGCAAGTTTTATCGCATGTAGACTCTCCACGTTATATTTTTTCTCTTATTTATCTCATTGTCGTTTGTCTCTTCTCATTCAATTTCTCTTCTCTTCGAAGCACTGATCTGATTTGGGAGGGAGATTTATTTAAATAAGGGAAGTATACGACGATCGACAAGCTGACGACTCCCTTTTAAAATAAAAAAGAGAAAAATGAAGGATAACAACTTCTTTAGAGAGAAAGAGCTAAAGTTGTACTTTATATATATTCAAAGATACTGCTCAATGGTTTTAATGGATTTATGTGTTTCAATGGGTTATATGGTAATTTTAATTCACTAATTTACTGATTTTTATGTCCTTTAAATTTTTCCATTAAGTTCATTTTTTTTATTGTAACTTTAATTTTTATTCTTTAATGTTTAATTGTTATTTCCATTTTATTTTTAAGGTTTTTTAATTAAAGGATAGCCCTTATCTCTAGAAAACTCAGGGGACATCGCTGTGGACAAAGAGCACCTCAAGTCCAAATTTCATGAGTCTTTGATTAATTATTATTTCTTTATGATTTAATGACTAATTAATGGTTTTAATTGAATTAAAATTTGTTATGTGTTAAAGTAGTTAAATTTTATTTTTATTAAATTCTTCTCACTTCACTTAGTTCAGTGGTATTTTTATTTTATTTTTCTCATTCTGTTTATTAAGTTATTAATTCTTAAAAGTAATTTGAATTTTTTTAGATTTAATTAAATTGAAAAATCTAAAAATTGTGTTTATGTGATGCAGTGCTGACTAAAATCTCAGCCATCTCCAAAATCTCATGTGTTATCTCATAATTGGACTTAAAAATCAAACCCACGGGGAAGATTATGCAATATGCACTTTTTAGAAAGTTTTTCTATTTTTAAAAAGATAATTACTTAAACTAAAAATGAGTTTTACAGGAATTTAAAATTTAAATATTTTTGATATTTTTGATATTTTAACGAAACAGTAACGTAGGAATTTAAAATTAAAATATTTTTGGTATTTTTGATATTTTAAAGAAACAGTAAAAAGATAACTTTTAAATATGTTTGTTATTTTTTATATTTTAACAAAACAGTAACAACTTAAAAAGATAACTAAAGTTTCTGTAGAAGAAAAGTACTAAATATGAAAATATCTTTCTTCTTATCATGAATATGTAATAAGTATAGGAATTCTGTTGTGGAAGTATGCAAATTGTATTGTGCCAAATAGGAGCAATAATATTCTTTACCCTTACTAGAAATACTATAAAGACATTGGCTAATTTAAAATTTGAATTGTTCTGAAGACCGGCTAGGCAGGGAAGATACTAGCTCTCACTCTAGAGTTCCCTCGATTCCCCATCCAGGGGGCTAACATTCTCGTATGAGAACCTAAAATAATAAACTAAGTTGGGGGCTTTAACCTGTCACTTTAAAGAGGGGCTAACATTCTCATATCAAAACCTAAAAAAATAAACCAAGTTGTGGGCTTTAACCTGTTACTTTAAAGTCCTATAACTCTACACCCTTTAATGAATATTTTCTTATTTATTTGCACTCAATCATATGAACTACATTCACATTCATACAACCTCATATGATTATTTCCAGTTGTTGACTGAGACAATACCAGCCCGGTTCTCAGACGTTCTCACAACAAATTTTAACATTTGGATTGGCCAAATCAAAAAGTAAATGAAGTGCATGGATTTAAATCATCACAACTTCTTCCAACATTAAAGATCAATACTCTCCATAACTTTCATCCAAATCTTAATTACTTATCATTTTAAGAAGAAAAATAAAGATAACTACTCAAAATCCATGAAGAAAATAAAACCACACTTTAGTTTAAAAGAAGAAATCATTATCAACCCAACAACAAGTCTCGATTAAAATCAAAAGTAATCTAAAACAAAAAGATAAAAACTTATCTCAAGCCCTCCACCTAACTCTTGAAGTTCCTTTGAATCTCTTCTCTTTTACAATCACTCAAAACAAAGTAACAAAAAAGAAAAAGTAAATAAAAGTGGTTCCTGAAAATCTTTCTGAACTAACTCCCCAGAGAAGAACTTTCAAAACTTGCATTTCAGAACCTTTTTCTAAGTCCTCTCTTATTTCTTTTATAGTTTTCCAAGAGGTGCCTTGGGATCTCTTCAAAGTGTGTCTTNAAGAAAACTACTCAGAATCCATGGAAAAACTAAACTACACTTTACTTTAAAAGAAGAAATCATTGTCAAACCAACAAGAAGTCTCAATTAAAACCAAAAGTAGTCTAAAAATAAAAAGATAAAAACTTATCTTAAGTCTTCCACCAAACTCTTGAAGTTTCTTTAAATCTCTTTTCTTTTACAATAACTCAAAACAAAATAATAAAAAGGATAAAGTAAATAAAAAGTTGTTCCTAACATTCCTTCCAAACTAACTCCCCAGAAAAGAACTTTCAAAACTTGCTAATATTTTAAGGACTCACACTTTTTTGGCACTTTTCAGGACTCTTTTCTAAGTCCTCTCTTCTTTCTTTAAAAGTTTTCCAAGAGGTACCTTGGGATCTCTTCAAAATGTGGCTTGATCCGATGTATTTGCTCAAGAGACACATCCTTTCATGATAATTTTCATCCATGGTGGTTACAATCACCTATTAAGCCAATGGGTGCCTCAAAACCTCTTTGAAATTCGTGAAAACCGATTTGACTAGTCTAATAATTGCCATTGGCGCTTAAGCGCAGGGTTTCGGCGCTTAGGCGCGGCCTTCTCTATTTAACTGACGCTTACGAGCCGGATCTGGCGCTTAGGCGCCAAAACTCTTTTGCACAATTTTTCACCTTTTTTCTCCAAATTTGATCCTTTTTCACTCTTTTAAGCATTTTTTTTTCTATTTTTACTTATATTTGCATGAAAAAAACAAAAATACCTTTCATTAAAGCGTAATATCTCAAAAATAGGTATAACAATGTGTCTAAAAATACTATATATTCTAGGTGTATCAGCTACTCCCTTACAGAAATGGAGAGTTCTCCTGTAATTCTAGTTTCTACTTTTGAGGAAACTCGTCATCTGGTACTCTTTCTGAGATTTGTGCCTTAGCTTCCTTCCGAGCTTTCTGGCTACAGTTCTTTCTTTGTGATCGAGTCAGTGGTATAGACTTTGAACTTGATCCAATTTCAAACACTGATGACGAGATAGTGAATTCCTCAGTTTCATCTTCTACGATCATAATCTCCTTTCCTTTAGCAGAAAAGGGAACAATAAATTCGGCAAGTGTTGGAGGAGTAGCAGTTTTCACCTTCTTGGAAGAAGGGAAATCCTCAGGACAGTTCAAGTCAAATTCAGTAGAGTGGTCCTGAGCATCCGGAGCGGTGACTTTCATTACGATGAATGGGGCCTTTCCAAGTACTACTTCAAGTTTGTCAAATCTGACTCCGAACTTGATGTTAGGAGCGACATTGAGAGTGTCACAGCTAGTTGGCAAATTGCAGGAAAAGGTGAGCATTGGGGACACCATTGCAGTAGCTTCAAGAAGAAAGCTCTGGAGTTAATTATTTGGCCAATACCTTATAATGCTAGTTCAAACACTAAAAATTACAAAGGTCACTCCATAGACTTGGCAAATTGTGTTTTATTATTTTTAGTTTACAAAGGCTTTAAATTTAGTAAAATTAATTTGAAAATAGAAGGATCTACTTAATTAAATAAGAAAGGTTAAAGAGCAAGCACAACACGACACTGTTTGATTTAATTTGCAATAGAGCAAATCAGGCTTAAAGGGGAAAGTGAAGTTTAGGACCCAGTACGGGATTGACTTCACAACACACAATGCCCGGGCGAAGATAGTCCACCAACACACCTATTGGAGGTCCGACCACACACAAAGATTAAAAAGTCCTTAATGGCCTCCTGAACCTTCTTATTCAAAGGTGAGCGAACATATAGTCCTGAATTCCAAAAGAGTTGACAGTACTTACCCACGAAAGAACAATTTGGTTCATGAGGGACATAAACACATTACTGATATATGAAGATAATATTCCATGATTTGTATGAAGCGAGAAGCAGTTCCCCAGCGGAGTCGCTAGAAGTTGTCGGCACTAAAAGTTGAGGAGTTGTTAAGTTGTCGGCTGGGATGAATATCCTAACACCCATTTTAATTTAATACATACATAAATTAGAAAAAAATAGTATTTTAATTTTTTTAAAATATAAGACCGAACCGATCTCATATCCCCAGTAGTTTAAATAAACAAGCCTAATACCGCAAGTATTGCACCCATCCTGACGGATATGTACATTACTTACTAGTGAAGACTCAATTAAATAAACTAAAGATTGTATGACATTCATTTAAGTCTGCGAAACCATTTTATGTTGACCAACAAATTCCCCTATTTAATACGAAGAATTAAATAGGATTTATATTAAGCTGGGTTCGGAAAAACTGCTTATAATGGCAAACCCTTGTAGTTAATTGCATCCTAGATAACCAATGTCACATAAGAAAACTCTCGATAAAAATCAGAGGATATTATCTTCAAAGATGTCAAAGATTTAGGACTTTTCAACGAGATTGGACAAAGAGATGTGAAAGGAGAATGACTCATGTTTGGAACATTTTACTTTGGAATCAAAATGTGCATAGTTAGGATATGATCTGAGGATATGTGGGGAGTTCAAAAAATTGATGCACATTCAATTCTCTCAGTCTTCTCCAGACCTCATCAGAAACACTAGGCTGAACCATCTCTAGCACATCTTTAACTGTCGAGGGATGTGATATGTAATTCATTCCCTTCTTGTTCATCAACCTAGATGAGTAAGAAAGAATTTATTAAAACTAACAACATAAAAATTTTCAAAAACTCCTTCTGATAACCTTCCTCAATAACTGTTAAATACCCATAACATAACCCTCAAATAACAGTAGATTAAATCCCAGAACAAACCAAAAGTAACGCAGAAATAAACAAATAATAAGACTAAAATAACCCAGTAAAATCTCCAGCAATAAGCCCACAATTACCTACGAATAACCTAAAATATGCACAATCACAAACCTTCAATTAACCCAACACTAGTCAGAGAATAAATTTAATGAAACCCCTAAGCCAAAACTAACAACAAAATAACCCCACAATAATCCAAAAATAAACTCATAATAAACTCCTCAATAAACCCTGGCTAACCAAATATTATCTCAAGAATAACTCCCACAAAATTAGGCTCTAATGCGACATTAACTCCAACATAACCAAATAATAACCCAATAATGTCTCACAAATAACTCAAGAATATTTCAAATTAACTCGTAAAAAAAAAGCCACGACTACATTAGCTGAATAATAGCACATGAATAACCCATAATTAACACATAAATAACCCAAGAATTAACCAATAATAGTTGCCAAAAATAACCTACATATAACTAAAGAATAAACTAGCAATGAACCCCCAAACATAACCAAGAATAACCCAACTATGTACTAGAACAACGAACCAAAAATAATCCAGTTAACTCGTAAACAAAACAAAAAATCATAGCTACATTAACCCATCAATAACCTAAGAATAACCCATAAATAACCCAAAAATTAACCATTAATAACTGCTAAAAATAACCTCAATATAATATGAGAATAACCTAGAAATGAACTGCCAAGCATGAACAATTCCATATCAACTCATAAATAGAACAAAAACCCACAACTACGTTAACTCATAAATAACCAAAGAATAAACCATTAATAACCCAACATTTTACCAATAATTGTTTCCAAAAATAACCTAAATATAACCTAAATATAAACTAGCAATGAACTCTCAATCATAAACCATGAATAATCCGTAAAAAAATCTAAAAATACGCCAACAATAACCCAACTATGAACATAAACTACCTGTCAAACTAAACTGAATTAAAAATTTTAACTGGAATAAAACGATCACATATATCAGGACAACTTCTCTGCTTCATTCCCCTCTGTATTCGACCTCTTCGCATCATTCTTCTTCCTTTCTTTCAACTTCTTTTTCGGCTGTTCCTGGTCACCTTTGTTGGCATCCTCAAACTCCGACCTTATGAGCTCTTCCCATTGCATATTCTTCGGATCATCGAACTCCATTTTCTCCCTCTTCTTCCAGCTGCATATCCTTGTTGTACTCCAACTCCATTCTCTTACTGCATCAGCACTAACTTTCCAACTCTTATAGCTCTGATACTAATCTTTCGACGCTAGAACAACGACAAAATCCTAGCAGATTGACAATTAGAGCTCTTTAAATCGGTCTCACGGAAGCCAAAATGGTTCTCGACAACAGTATTTCAAGAGGCAAGATACTCCAGAAGTCGGATTAGTCAAACGGGCGAGTCGGGCATTAAATTTTTTATTTTTTTAATTACGTAGAGTGTGAGACCCATCATTACACGTAGGATAAATTCTTTCGACTCCGAATGTTGCACTATGTTCGGAGTCTAGAGTGCAAATTTTTGCCTTCCATTGACATGGTTCCTGACTTCATTTATGTGTATTTTTGTATTGTTGTTTGTTAAATTTCCTAAAATTTATGCTGAGATATTTCTGTAATACAAAAATCAATTTAGTAAACATTCTAAAAAGGTTAAACGAGTGTAAACCAATTACCGACGAACAAAATCGAAGCCTCTCTTATTATCATATAACTATGGTATCATATCAAGTTCTCAACAACAGGGGAAAAAATTTGCGTACATAAGACGTGCGCAGAGTTGCGTACGTCTGTAACCTGCAAACAGGTTACAGGCAGGATTTCAGGAGGTTATAACCGCTTTATACACCCTGTAAACTCCCTGTAACATATCTATATATGAAAACAGAAGCGCGTAGAAGCGCAGAACTTACTCGAAGATACAGGTATGTTACAGGGAGGTTACAGGATGTATAACGCGGTTATAACCTCTTGAAATCTTCCCTATAATCTGTTTGCAGGTTACAGACACACACAGCTCTTCATACGTCTTACGCACGCAATTTTTTTCCCTCAACATGCCTGTGCTCATGGACAAAGGTGGGCTGTACGGGCCGTTAAACTACGGCAGGGCTGCATCCCTAAGAGCAACTTAAGCCGTTCATTATTTAATCAACGGAGGACAAAATTTGAAGTCATTAAAAGTGTCGATTTTATCGAACGCTAAGCTATGAGAGAGAGAGAGAGGGAGAGGTTACAGGCTAAAGGTAGAGAAGAGTAGTATAAAAATGACTTCCGATGGGAGGTTGAAGCGGAGAGCGCGAAGCGGAGAGCGCGAATCTTGCCACACCTATGATCAAGCTTCCATTGATTTTTCCTACTTCTGGAAGGAGATTGGAGAGATGATACTTTGTTGATTTAAATTCTTCGAAGAGCCAAGGTTTTTTTCGGAGACGAAAGATTGTCCTCTCCACCTTTCTTTTTTTTCTCACTGATTTCACCAAATTTCAGAATATTTGAACCTAGGCGATTTGAACTGCCGCAGATTTTGGGACTAGAGGTTAGCATTCTTCCGTTGATGTAAACTTTTCGGTTTCATCGAAATGGACTGTTTTTTTTTACCATTCTCTTCTTTTTTTCGGTTTGTAAATCTTGTCTTGTTTTCAGATGTTTGAGATTTTCCAAAAACAGGATGAAATCAATCGAAATCTTTTTCTGTATCTTTTTTTTTTTTGTGGATGTGTTTGTAGGCTTAGAATTTTAGTGGAAGAAAACGCAAACGTTTTGAAAAGCTTAACTTGATTGTTGCAGTCATAATATCCATAAGGGGCTTTATGGCAACGGATTCGAGTTAATTTAGTAGGATATAGTAAATCCTGTAAATGTTTTGAACTTCATTTTTTCCCCACACTCTTCTCCAATCCAACTGATCAACACGTCTTCTGATTTTCAGTTTTTTTTTTTCGCTTTCAACATATCGTTTCAATTTCTGAGGTCTTAAGTTCCACCCGAAAACTCTCATGCTTTTCGCTGTTCAGCTCTTAAAACTTCTGGAGAGTGAGTTTGGATCAGTGAAGACTTCAACATAAAAAGGTACCATTTGTTGCTTCGCCGATTTGTTCGATTTTCTGCTTTGTTTTGTCAAAGTTTTCCGTTTCAAGTTCTGGAATCGTAGTCCGTCATTGGATTTGAGGGGGGATTGGAGGATCTTTGTGAAGTTTCATGCAATAGAAGAACCGATCGATGTAAATATCGAAGTTATTAGAATCAGAACCAAACCTGATTGCTGGGCTTTCAAACTTCTCCAATACAGAATGTTTCTTCTTCCTCCTCTGTTCCATCCATTGCACTGAAATTTTATCCAGATAAATTTCATTGTTCCATTGATTCCGATTAATCCGTTTTTTTCTCCCTCGTTATCTAGCATAAGTTTGATTTCCATATTTTCACATATCTTCCTGCTTAAGGCAAATCTCATTCATTTCCTTCCACCTCCTTAAGTGTCTGCTTTGTTCATCCTCAAATTAATCGGATCGGCAGAATAGAGTTTATTTATTTATTTTTACGTCATTTTTTTTGTTCACGGCGAACTATTTAATTTGTTCAACGATTGAAATCCACAGTCCATTCATATCATTTCATAAATTTTTTAACTTCGCCGATCCCTAATAAGTCTTCGTTTTCCCAAATCATAAGAAACAGAGTTCTTATCTTTCCCGCTCGTCTTCTCCCTCTCTTGCCTATTCTACCATTTAGAAAATGAGAAGCCCGGATCTTGATCTCACATTCCATTTCGAAATCATAATTATCTTCAGATCATAAGAATCGTGCAATCTCCAACTACAAATTTTGCTTTCATTACTTTGATCATCTCTGCTGTAAATTTTACGTTCAGCTCGACCTCTAAAAAACAAATTTTTTTTTTTCGTTTCCGTTTTTTTCATCCTCTTCTTCTCGAACAACGCCGCTTGCTTACAACAGGTGTCTAGTACACATGCGANTATTACTATTGATCATCTCTGCTGTAGATTTTACGTTCAGCTCGACTTCTAAAAAACAATTTTTTTTTTCTTTTCCGTTTTTTTCATCCTCTTCTTCTCGAACAACGCCGCTTGCTTACAACAGGTGTCTAGTACACATGCGAGAGCGGATGGACCGGTACCACTACCACACGCGCGGGGGAGGCGGAGCGGGCGGTAAGAATACCGGTCGTGTACCATCTCCTCCTGAAAGGCCAAAGTTGCTTCTAGGTTGGGGAAAGCGAAAGAGGCTCAGGGGCGTGAAGTTCTCCAGGAAGAAAAACGCCGTCACCGTCGCCGTCGCCGTCGCCGTCGCCGCTGTGGTGGCGGAAAAGAGTACAGCGGCTCCTATGGACCGCCGAGCCGGCCAATCCGACAAGGAGCAAGCCGCCCATGGACCGCGCTTAAATTCATTGAGGTTATTACTTCTCCTATCGTTCTTCCCTTTATTTTATTGATGCATTATCTCTCAAGTATTCCTCAATATTCCTCAGTTGTGATAAATACAGGGCTCTTTGAAAAAGTAAAATTTTATTTATTTATTTTTTTCTCTTTTTGGCAGCTGGATGCATTTGGCTGCTTTTCAAATAAGAAGACAAAATATTTTTATTGTTGAAGAGTTGAAATTTTCACTTTTATGATATGTTTTTTATGAATTAATGGGAATAAATTTTATAATTTTTAGAAACATTTTTCATTTTCAAAGCAATTAAATAAACTCGTAGGGGTCATTTAGTTTTCTTAAATAAAATATATATTTAATAAAATTATAATTTTTATTCATTCATTTTNCTATTGTTGAAGAGTTGAAATTTTCACTTTTATATGTTTTTTATGAATTAATGGGAATAAATTTTATAATTTTTAGAAACATTTTTCATTTTCAAAGCAATTANCCTTCCCTTTATTTTATTGATGCATTATGTCTCAAGTATTCCTCAATATTCCTCAGTTGTGATAAATACAGGGCTCTTTGAGAAAGTAAAATTTTATTTATTTATTTTTTTCCTCTTTTTGGCAGCTGGATGCATTTGGCTGCTTTTCAAAGAAGAAGACAAAATATTTTTATTCTTGAAGAGTTGAAATTTTCACTTTTATGATATGTTTTTTATGAATTAATCGGAATAAATTTTATAATTTTTAGAAATATTTTCCACTTTCAAAGCAATTAAATAAATTCGTAGGGGTCATTTAGTTTTCTTAAATAAAATATATATTTAATAAAATTATAATTTTTATTCATTCATTTTATGGGTGAATTTTATGCTACCTGTTTACATGAAGGGTCGAGGAATTTTATGGTTTTTCATTGTTTAAAAATAGTTTTAGTTATTGATTAAATTAGTAAATGAAAATATAATAAATCTATCCGTTAATTTTTTTAGTAGCAATGTTTCTAGATATATGTATGATAATGATATGCCTAATAAGATTCAATTACTCAAAAGTATACGTGGGTGAGATTTTCCTTCTTACTATTATCA
>JXCR01147221.1:144452-155253 GCA_002079205.1 Phalaenopsis hybrid cultivar
TTGATCCTATGAAGATGTGTATATTATACTGCGATAATTGACTTAATGTGCGTTAAGTAACACAATGTCCATATAGAAGTTATGCTTAAGTTATTAAAAATACATATGATTAACCATGACTAGTTATCAATATCAAAAGTAGTTATAGAGTGATAAAAATATTTCAAATTATTACATGATTGCAATAATGATCAGCATTGAGTCCATTTTTTTTTGCATTAATGATTAATATGCTTCGTATGCTTTTTCTAAGGGATTTTTTAAATGAAAGAGGCCTTTGTTTAAGTGGATTTTGTAATAATAGAGAGTATTTGAAATATAAATAGCCTAGACATAACAGAATTATTGCTCCAATATCACATTATAGAACTGAATTACGTATTGATAAATGGTCAACTATTTAATTGCTTTCTTTCGGGACATATTATTGTGTACTTGCCTTTTTATCTTCTATCTTGATGTTCTGGCTTTTGAAATTTGTGTATTATTAATTTTTGTTGTTCAACTGTAACTTGCTCCTCAATTTCTTTGTACCTGCTTCCTTTCAAAGAAAGTTCTGTTAGAGAAAAAATATGGGATCTTTCAGTTACATTCAATGTAAATATATATGTCTGGATAAGTATTTTGATCACCTTAAGATGACATACATTCAATATATATATATATATATATCATATTAAGAAAAGCTCCACAATACCTTTTGTCTGCCTCCTTGCTTTTTGACTTCCCTCCACCTCCCTATTCCTCAAATTTGCTCCATCTCCCTACATGGGATTGGCTTGCTTTGCCTCCTTCAGCTCAGTTTGACCCGGTTCTTGTTTGCTGCACTCTTTGTGATGCTTCATTTCTCAATTTGTGTGCATTACTCGTTTTTTGTTTGCCTCCTTGTTTTTTGATTTCCTACACTTCCCCGTTCCTCAAATTTGCTCTATCTTTCTTCAATTGATTGGGTTGCTTTGCTTACTTTCTATAGCTCAGTTTGACTCCCTGGTTCTTGTTTGATGCACTCTTTGTGATGCGTCATTTTTCCAATAACCTATATTCTAGGATGATATACTTNTAATGTCTCACAAATAACTCAAGAATAATTCAAATTAACTCGTAAAAAAAAACCACGACTACATTAGCTGAATAGTAGCCCATGAATAACCCATAATTAACACATAAATAACCCAAGAATTAACCAAAAATAGCTGCCAAAAATAACCTATATATAACTAAAGAATAACCTAGCAATGAACCCCCAAACATAACCAAGAATAACCCAACTATGTACTAGAACAACGAACCAAAAATAATCCAGTTAACTCGTAAACAGAACAAAAAATCATAGCTACATTAACCATCAATAACCCAAGAATAACCCATAAATAACCCAAAAATTAACCATTAAACTGCTAAAAATAACCTCAATATAATCTGAGAATAACCTAGAAATGAACCGCCAAGCATGAACAATTCCAGATTAACTCATAAATAGAACAAACACCCACAACTACGTTAACTCATAAATAACCCAAGAATTACCCATTAATAACCCAACATTTTTACCAATAATTGTTGCCAAAAATAACCTAAATATAACCAAAATATAAACTAGCAATGAACTCTCAATCATAAACCATGAATAATCCGTAAAAAAATCTAAAAATACGCCAACAATAACCCAACTATGAACATAAACTACCTGCCAAACTAAATTGAATTAAAAATTTTAACTGGAATAAAACGATCAAATATATCAGGACAACTTCTCTGCTTCATTCCCCTCTGTATTCGACCTCTTCGCATCATTCTTCTTCCTTTCTTTCAACTTCTTTTTCGGCTGTTCCTTGTCACCTTTGTTGGCATCCTCAAACTCCGACCTTATGAGCTCTTCCAATTGCATATTCTTCGGATCATCGAACTCCATTTTCTCTCTCTTCTTCCAGCTGCATATCCTTGGTGTACTCCAACTCCATTCTTTTACTGCATCAGCACTAACTTTCCAACTCTTACAGCTCCGACACTAGCCTTCTGACGCTAGAACAACGACAAAATCCTAGCAGATTGACAATTAGCGCTCTTTAAATCGGTCTCACGGAAGCCAAAATGGTTCTCGACAACAGTATTTCAAGATGCGAGATACTCCAGAAGTCGGATTAGTCGAACGGGCGGATCGGACATTAAATTTTTTATTTTTTTAATTACGTAGAGTGTGAGACCCATCATTACACGTAGGATAAATTCTTTCGANTGTAAGATCGGTTTACGATATGAGTTTTGCCAATTTCATGTCCACTGGTTGATGGCTTTTCCATTAGAGAGATATTAAAGGGCATTGTTTATTTCATCTTCAATATTTCTACAAGGATTAGCTCTTATATAATGTGAAAATAGAGTTCTCTTAAGTGATTGCCAGGAAAGCTCTTTATACTAACATCTCTAATGTATATTGGACAAATTTTGTTTGATTCAAATGTCTTGGTTGCTTGGTTTCTTTTTGGTGAAAACATGTTTAATGTGATATCTAATTTTATTGTAGTCTTTCGTGTGTCCCATTCTTACTCTTTTCTTTCTCTTTAATCTATTGAAATCTGCTCTTACAAATAAAAATAGAAAAAGAAAAAAGAAAAAAAAAAAACACACATGCGGAACCGTGGTTAGACTGGTTCGAGTCGTCCATCAGTTATGGCGGGCTTAAGATTTTATTAGGGGCTATGGAAAGCAGTCGTGCCCTGTATGTTATCCAATCAGAAATTTGAGTGATTATAAATTTTGTAATGGAAGATTTACACACATAACACGTAATTCTTATGTATTTTCATATCTAACTTACATATAATATAAGCCATCTTGCCTATGGATGAAAAGGTGCATTTTACTCTTTAAAAGTTAAGAAAATGGTAATTTTGATGTGTGTTGAAATATTTGGGTGGTATAATTGTAAAAAGTAGAGTTTAGGTGTTAGATATGTAAACACATAGGAATTGGATGGTATGCATGTAAATGCCCCATTTTTTATAAGAATAATATTCTGATAAGATTGATATCTATACACAGACAACCCTTTTATCGAAGAGAAAATAAGAATTAGTGAAACTGGTTGTTTGATCTGCCTACGTTGTTAAAAAAAATTATTAATATTATCGTAGTTTTGATAAGCTACATAAAAGAAAACATCAAAAACAAAATTTGAAGGAGTAATGTCAGCATTTCCCTTTGATTAAAGATAAAGAGGGAGTTCATTGTGGACGACTTTGACCAGAACCCTCAATCCTCTCTTAGGAAAACTCAACATAAGCTTAGCTTATAGTTTTTTCCTTGTTTTGATTTTAGGTTTTGTTTTGTTTTGATTTTGCAGGAATTTGGATGGAAATGGGGGGACCAGAGGGGGAGGGGGTCAAGAAAGGTCATCACCGCCTGAGGCAGTGAATGGTGGAGGGGGGCCACGGGGTTCATCTGAGAAGGGTGGATCATCGTCTGGAAGCGATGGGGCAGAATGGCCAAGGATTGAAATTGCTTTGACAATGCAGGAGAAGGAAGAGGATTTCTTGGTCTTCAAGGGGACCAAGCCTTCCCTCCGTCCCAAGAAGCGGGCCAAGCCCATCCAGAAGAATGTTAATGTAAGTGTGATGCCTTTTTTTGCTTCTTTTTCATTTTGCCTGATTTGGTTTAGTTTACTGACCATTTTGATTTATTTTATTTTTCTTTTTCTTTTGAAATGTTTTTTTTTTCTATTTCATTCTTTTTAGACTTCATGTGTTTCTTGTTAAGATTTGGAGATTTATGGGTGATGCAATTGTTTGGTTAATAATAATATTTTTAATAAAATCTTGAAGAATAAAAGGATGTCAAATGATTGGAAAAGAAATGTATGTGTGTTGGATTTTAACAATTAAAGAGGTTCAATTGGTAGTTTTGGAGGAGTCCAAGTTATAAGTCATACAATCAAGTGGTGGGAGAGACTAATGGCAAATAAAATTAGAAAAATTATTGTATCGGAGAATTAAATTGATTTTATAATAGAAGACACAGATGACAAAGCGGATTTTTATGTGAATTTTTTTGATCCTATGAAGATGTGTATATTATACTGCGATAATTGACTTAATGTGCGTTAAGTAACACAATGTCCATATAGAAGTTATGCTTAAGTTATTAAAAATACATATGATTAACCATGACTAGTTATCAATATCAAAAGTAGTTATAGAGTGATAAAAATATTTCAAATTATTACATGATTGCAATAATGATCAGCATTGAGTCCATTTTTTTTTGCATTAATGATTAATATGCTTCGTATGCTTTTTCTAAGGGATTTTTTAAATGAAAGAGGCCTTTGTTTAAGTGGATTTTGTAATAATAGAGAGTATTTGAAATATAAATAGCCTAGACATAACAGAATTATTGCTCCAATATCACATTATAGAACTGAATTACGTATTGATAAATGGTCAACTATTTAATTGCTTTCTTTCGGGACATATTATTGTGTACTTGCCTTTTTATCTTCTATCTTGATGTTCTGGCTTTTGAAATTTGTGTATTATTAATTTTTGTTGTTCAACTGTAACTTGCTCCTCAATTTCTTTGTACCTGCTTCCTTTCAAAGAAAGTTCTGTTAGAGAAAAAATATGGGATCTTTCAGTTACATTCAATGTAAATATATATGTCTGGATAAGTATTTTGATCACCTTAAGATGCATACATTCAATATATATATATATATATATATATATCATATTAAGAAAAGCTCCACAGTACCTTTTGTCTGCCTCCTTGCTTTTTGACTTCCCTCCACCCTCCCTATTCCTCAAATTTGCTCCATCTCCCTACATGGATTGGGTTGCTTTGCCTCCTTCAGCTCAGTTTGACCCGGTTCTTGTTTGCTGCACTCTTTGTGATGCTTCATTTCTCCATTTGTGTGCATTCCTCGTTTTTTGTTTGTCTCCTTGTTTTTTGATTTCCTCCACTTCCCCGTTCTTCAAATTTGCTCTACCTTTCTTCAATTGATTGGGTTGCTATGCTTACTTTCTATAGCTCAGTTTGACTCGCTGGTTCTTGTTTGATGCACTCTTTGTGATGCGTCATTTTTCCAATAACCTATATTCTAGGATGATATACTTTCAAAAGAATTTGATGAAGTGATGATTTTTTTTCAAATAAATATCACCTGCAATATCCTTTAAATAGTGTTAATATTTCTTAAAAGATGTAGAGTATTGCAAGATCATTTGAAATAAGAAATGACTTGCCATTAAATGTGTATACTACTATTAATTTTCCCATATATGTCACTGGTACTTACATTTCGAAGCCAATGGTTGTGTTGTCTAAAAAATTTTGAAGTCAGAATCCCCATACATATTCTCTTCCATTGTATTTGCTGGCTATCTGAACTACAGATTGAATTTCATTTGTCATTACTGCGGTGTTGTAATTTGACAACAGTTAGACATATAAGTCGAGAAAATGTATTGCCCGAATGAAGTCGAAATTTAACATTTGCATTACATACATCACAACATGGATTTTGTGCTAAAGAATTGGTCAATATTTGAGAGTTATGACCGTCATTCTTTTAATTTCTCTTAATGACAGATATACATGTGGTGATACATGAATTTATATATAGTATCTTTTGAGCATCTAACTCGTGTATATCTGGTTAGATGTTTTGTTGATTTATTCTCAATGTAGATGAAATGTTTCTTTTTTGCAAATATAAAGGAACACTACTAATTGTAATTGATATTGATGGAATAATGTTATCTACTCTTTTATTTTTACTGTGATTGAGTCTGAAAGTATTGAGTTATGATTGTGATTTTTATAACAATTTCATGACTAAGTGGAGCTTATTTGGGTACCAAAGACATGCATAATATTAGATAGGTAGTCGGTATTAATTCGTGAGTCTAAACGTCGTAGTACTTTTTTAAAGCTCTTTTGTTGGTGTTGTAAGTAATGTTTGTGAGTAGCATATGGAATACTCTCGAACTTTCATCGAGTGTATACCTAATATTATAACAAGTTTTTGCGATCTTTAAAGACTCTCCATGTCGTGAATTTTTTTTTTTGAAATTACAATTATAAGTAGTTACTTTTAGCGGCAAAAATTGCAAAGGTAAGTTAAAAGAGACTGTCGTTTTATAAATATTGACAACAGACAGTAGAAGTGCTCTCTTATTTTTGCCAAGAAGGAATATGTTATCCTTATTGGGGACTGGTCGACAGAGCCTCCAACCAAATATGCTTGTTGGGTAAAATGATAAAAACTACTATGAAAATAAGTCTTGTTGCTGACTTGTACTCTATACATAGATTCAACATATGGGGCATTGTAGAATGATCATATAAACGAATTATGATGAGTAATTTGGAGTTGGAATTGCAATTTGATATGTTTTATTTGTTTTCCGTGTTGTTTATGATTTTGTAATGGTAAATACATGCTGGAACAAGCAATAAAAGCATTTACTACTTTAAAAACTGATCCTTTAAATCACAACTATATATATATTTTTTCTTTTACTTAGAAGGAAGAGAATATCCTTACAAAAGACTGTTAAGGTAATTTCAAAAGAAAGTTTGACGGCCAAAAAAATATTGCAAATCAACAAAATAGATTGACCGCCCAGGTTAAAATGGTGAAATTTGAGAAGTTATTAATCTTAAAGCTAGATTGCTAAAAGAAAGAAATTGATTTTCTTAGTCCAAACTAATGTGGGATAAAGTGCTTACTCACATTAAAAAGATTTTCCTTGAAATTATTAGACAGTCTTAGAAAACATCATTACTTTACAAGGAAATTTGATTGTGGAATTAGGAGAAACAAAATACTAATAAAAAGAAATTTTATTTGAAAGTGACCAAAAATAATTAATACTTAGGATATAACAAATTAGAAACTATGCGAAGTTGGAATTGAGCAAGAACAAAAAAATATAACTTTTTCTTTGTTTTAGAGAAAATATTTAGTATTTTTGAGGAAGATATTAATTTGAAAGAACATAATGAATAAAATGATGAGATACATGTTTATTGATCTAAAACGTTATGTGGAATCAACTTAATAATTACACACATATAAAACTTTAGACTTCATGGGTTTCTTGTTAAGATTTGGAGATTTATGGGTGATGCAATTGTTTGGTTAATAATAATATTTCTGATAAAATCTTGAAGAATAAATGGATGTCAAATGATTGGAAAAGAAATATGTGTTGGACTTTAACAATTAAAGAGGTTCAATTGGTAGTTTTGAAGGATTACAAGTTTTAAGTCATGCAATCAAGTGGTGGGAGATACTAATGTTATATAAAATTAGAAAATTAATCTTGTACTGGATAATTAAAATGATTTTATAATAGATGGCAGAGCGGATTTTTGCATGATTTTTACTGATCCTATGAAGATGTATGCATTATACCGTAATTGATTTATTGTGCGTTAAGGGACACAATGTCTATATAATGGTTATGCTGAAGTTATTAAAAATACATATGATTAACCATTGACTAGTTATCAATATTAAAGGTAGTTATAGAGTGATAAAAATATGCAAATTATTACATGATTGCAATAGATAGCATATATTTAGATTTAGCTCAAGCTAAATGCATTTGAAGTGAAGATAATAATACCTTAATTAAAGATGAAGCTATCAGTGAAAGTTGAAATTGTTTAATTGAGAAAATATTTAGTATTTTTGAGGAAGATATTAATTTGAAAGAACACAATGAATAAAATGATGATATACATTGTTGATTGATCTAAAACGTTATGTGGAATCAACTTTCTTATTTGAGGTGATCTTGCATTAAATTAAATTATTTTAGGATAAAAAACCATTTAATGCATAATGTAGGCGATGTAGGCGATCTTTATTTGAAAAAGAATCCTTTCAATGTGTTATAGAATTTTATCATCTTAAGATTAGTAAATAGACAGATGAAGTATAACATGCATTAATCACATCCCACTCTTTCGTGGTCACATCAGCATTTGGTAATTTGCGTTGGCATAAAACACAGTGAAACTAATCTCTTGCATATTAAAATTATCGTCAGCCTCTTCGTCCCTTGAATTTTGTTAATACCATTATCCATAATTTAATATATTTTTATATTAGCGTCTAAGTGTATTTCAAGTGAATGTTGCCGATATATGATTCTATATTCTTACCAACATAAGATTGAAATGGGAGTGAGAGTTTGAAAGAGTGGCCAATACTACAGTTAATCATTGGTTGATGAGGGTTTCTAGAGTAATCAATACATATGCACAACTAACATTAGCGTAGGCTTATATGGTGAACTGAGCGTAACAACATTTAAGGGATTTTGAGAAGAACCGGCAGCATAATCATCAGTGGGTTGTGCTTCAACCTTAAGGTAAGTTACATGCGTGTGCTTCGTTATTTCCAATAATATAAATTGACATACTTTATCATCATCAATATTTTATTATCATCAATATGTATCCTGAAAAGATGATGCTTCTAACTTATAATTCTCCATCAATAGCTCAATCGTGATGTTTCATTACTAATGTTGCACTTTAAACCTTGAAGCTTGCACCCAATTGTGTATTCACATTTACACTGTGATTTAATTTAAATAAATATAAAATTTAATGGTGCGGTCATCATAAGATCTTTTTGCCATTGCGGATCTTCAAAGTAAACCAACATATTTTTTATATATTTAGAATTGAGTGAACTAGTACTTACTTTTATCTATTTGGAGTTTCAACTCAATTAAAAGTATGTTTTACACTTACATATCAAATTTGATGTTACAGGTGGAATTAAAACATGAGTTCATAGGCGTTGAAAAATGTAATTTAANGTGAACTGAGCGTAACAACATTTAAGGGATTTTGAGAAGAACCGGCAGCATAATCATCAGTGGGTTGTGCTTCAACCTTAAGGTAAGTTACATGCGTGTGCTTCGTTATTTCCAATAATATAAATTGACATACTTTATCATCATCAATATTTTATTATCATCAATATGTATCCTGAAAAGATGATGCTTCTAACTTATAATTCTCCATCAAAGCATAGCTCAATCGTGTGTTTCATTACTAATGTTGCACTTTAAACCTTGAAGCTTGCACCCAATTGTGTATTCACATTTACACTGTGATTTAATTTAAATAAATATAAAATTTAATGGTGCGGTCATCATAAGATTTTTTTGCCATTGCGGATCTTCAAAGTAAACCAACATATTTTTTATATATTTAGAATTTTGAGTGAACTAGTACTTATTTTTATCTATTTGGAGTTTCAACTCAATTAAAAGTATGTTTTACTCTTACATATCAAATTTGATGTTACAGGTGGAATTAAAACATGAGTTCATAGGCGTTGAAAAATGTAATTTAATATAACAAGTTGACATTTCAAAATTTTAAAATTATATCTATATATTATTTACTTGCGTAGATATGATAAATTTTAAAAAACAATGAGCAAAAAATAACAGTAATATTAAAATACTGCTGAATAAAAATCATACTTATTAAATTACTATGATTATCTTAAATTTTAGTGGAAGTGAGACGAATGATTATCTTAAATTTATTGAAAGAGACGAGACAGAGTATTAGAGAACTAGTAAAACAAACTGAGCTGAAGCGGGGAGACAAAGCAATCCAAACTGAATTAGGGAGGCAGTGTATTTGAGGAGCAGGGAGAAAGAGGGAAGTCAGAACAAATTTGAGGAGCAGGGAGGCGTAGGTGAGTCGATGAGAAAGGAGGTAGACGGGAAGCCGAGCATATAATAGAGATGTAGAGATTACTTTGGGAGAGAGCAGTGAAATAGAGGGATGTGGGGAAACGAGTAGGAAGGGAAAGCGAAACCAATTCATGCAAAATTTTGGTTTGAAGGAATGTTGATAGAGGGTTCAATTTGGGCATTTTCTAGGAAATTTATAAATATTGGGAGTTCTTGCTCTTCTTAAAATTATTTTCATTGCGGCATTCTGATTGCTTAAGTCATGCAAGTTCCTTCTTAAAAATTCCAATTTTTTACATAATACATAATACATCCTTATATTTATGTATACTTAATAAAAATTTTTTTTTTTGGTCAACTCAAAGTTGAATCAGTTTGACTTTAGTCAATCTGATTAGAAATGATTTCAATTTTGAGTCAATTTTGAGCTAAGTATTTATTTTCATATTTTAGTCAAGTTTCTGTTGAGCACTTATTTTTTATTTCGAATTTACGGTCTTCAAGTCTAGCTGATAACTCTACTCCATATTATACGAACCTCCAAATTTGAATTGAGAAACGTAAGAGAAAGATTGTTTTTATTACTCTATTTTACGCATGCACTTCAAGATTGAGCCCATTTGCTAGCTCGTTAGGATCATATTGCTTTGAACTTGAGATTGTCACATGGATTGAATTGATAAAAGACGTTTCACAATATAAGCTTGTCATGTAATCCCATGTAGCATCGATCGTTATTTAAATCTATTTTGTCCTAATTTACTCATCATCCTTCCTATAATATTCAAGTCCTCCGATACCTTCAACCTTACATATTATTTTGGGAATTGAATATGTAGGTTTTATTTATTTATTTATATTTACATTTCTCTCTCCCTCTCAACTCAGTATTATGAAAAGAATTATATTTCATTTTTTATTCTCCTTCTCATTTCTAGGTTGAGTATTTTACGCTTCTAAAACTTCAAAGGGCTCAATAACATGCCATGAAATCATGCCCAATTGACACCTAGTTATATCTATCACTGAAAGTGCACTTGCCATAGTTTCCTTGTCTCTGAAGCAGCCAT